>PISX010005233.1:0-110281 GCA_004024625.1 Mellivora capensis
TCCTCCCGTCGCTTTTGATTCACTTCTCTGCCAGTCCTACCTTCCAGAAAGTGGCCGATTTTCTGTTTCCAGAATTGCTGTTCTTCCTCTCTTTGATCTCCCGTTGGATTTGTAGGTGTTCGCAATGGTTTGATAAGCTATCTAGCTGATCTCCTGCTACCTGATGTCGTCTCAGCTGCTACTTCTCCGCCATCTTGACTCCTCCCTCCCTGGTAATTCTTTTTCTATTATATTTTCCAAAAATGTTGGTCTGGGTTGGATTGGTCCTTGGCCATAGATCATTTGGAAAGCACTGTTCCAACTGCTCCAGTGTGCTTACAGAGTTCAGACACTCTTTTCTGATAGTATGTGTTTATAGTCCTTATGGATATGATCGAGTTTCTGCTCAGAAGATTAAATGAGTTAGTACACGAGAAGACATCTTAACCCAGGGTCTGGCTGGGTAGAATCTAAAAGGTGCTTAATCAAGGACACACACCTCATGCTGTTCTTTGATAAGATGCATAGAAGACCCTGCACCAGCCCCCTCACTGTGTATTGGTATCTATAATAATGGCCCCAGTGATGAGCTGCCCCTCTCATGCTAGTTCATTGGTCTCGTCTTATCCAAGGGTTAATGATAAGAGCAGCTCGAAAATGAAATGTGTGTTACTATAAGAGACTCTACTGAATCTCTAGGTCAGTCTCTCCTTGGAAATTTAGACTGGACATCCTGTCCTGAGAGAGTGCGAACCCAGGCTCCAGTCCTGGCTCAGTGGCTGAGTGACCCTGGATGAATGGCTGTCCTTTCTCTACTTCCATTTCTGGGAAATGGAATCGCTGGGAAAGTGAGGGCAGTGCTTATTAAAGCTAAAAATGTAACACACCCCTGATGATCCACAATTTCAATCTAGGTTAGACCCAAGAAGAATGAGTACATTTGTGCACTCTGATACATCTTCTAGAAAGTTCATGGCAGCACCATTCGAATGCCTATAAAGAGTTGAATCCATAAACATTGTGATAGTCACACAATGGAATATTATACAGCAAGGATAATGAACAATTTGCAACCACAAGGAGCAGCAGAAATGGAGCTCACAATATTGAGTGAAAAAGGATCAGATGCACCAAAAAGATAATTCTATTCATATAGTCAATTCTATTCGTATAAAGTTCAAAAACAGACTAATCTCTGATGTTACAAGTCAGGAAAATGACGAGCCTTGGGAGGGGTGGTGACTAGAACCGGGCAGTGTGGGTGGGAAGGCATGAGGGGAGGCTATGGACTGATAGTACTCTTTTTCTTGATCTGGGGGCAGGTTGCATGGGTGTATTCACTTTGGAAATTCATGGAGCGTGCACTTAATAATTTCAAGAATTTTCTATATGTATATGGTTCTTCAATACACAATGATGGCACCGCCTGCCCTTTAGGGTCCCTTTCATCTCCATGGTCTCCATGGAGACCATTCTCCAACTCCCTGGGGTGGCCCACATCACTCAAAATTCCATTGGTCTTAAACTAGATCTCTTCTGTCCCCAGACCTTCCCTTAGGAGTTTCTAGTGGAACATGTGCTGCTCTTACCCACTCAGCATTGTTCCCATCCTGGTTCTTTCATCTTCCCTCAGTGATTCCCTTGGGGGGTGGGGCGTGTAATTTACAAGGCAGGAGCAGATAATGGTGAAGGTTGGGGGTTTTAACTGCCATTCTGCAGTCAAGTATCTGTGCCATTTTGTGCAACTGATGTCACATCTCTGTGCCTCAGGTTTCTCATCATAATGTGAACAAATGAGCCCTTGTCTCATAAGGTTGTTGGGAGGATCAAGAGAGTGCAAATAAACTACATTGCTCAGTGCCTAGCAGATAACAAGTCTTAGCTCAATGAAGCATTGATTATTACATTTCATTGGAGATCCATAAATGATATCATTACCTCCACTTTACAGGTGAGTAAGTTAAAACTTGAAGAGTTTAAATAACTTGCTTCAGATCACATAGCCAGTAACTGAGAGATTAATACCATAGCCTTTAGAATCTCTTCACCCAAATATCTATAGAAACCACAATTTTCATCTGGGCTGTGGTTCCTCAGAATAAAACTATATCTTCCAGCTAGGTGCAGTCGCATGACTAAAGGGGATGCGACCAAATGTGTAATGTGACAGCTTCCAGGAATCCTGACACATAGATGGGGAAGGGGTATTCAGTTTCTCATATCATCAGACTACATAACATGGGCCAAGCCTCCCACTGAGAACTGGAAAAGATGGACACTGAGTGTAAAGTGAGTCTTCTTGAGAGCATCGGAAAGCTAATAATGCTTATAGGGCCACAGTCTCGGAGAAGAAGGGACCCCAGAGAGGTGAGCCCATCGCTTGGGACTACTTTCAACCAGTTTGAGAAGAGACAGCTGGGAAGCTGGGAGGTTGAGCAGTGCAGGTGCCCAGCTCACAAGGATAAGCAGACAAATGTCCAGAGGTCACCAAACTAGGGACCCCCGGGAACCTCTCCCTGCTTGCTTTAATTTGGGACTTGAAAAAGCTGTCCTTTGGTAGACAAAGAGAAAATAAAGGCGTTTACATTGAAAAGCACAACTGAGAAAAATTGTCAATAGCGGACCCAAACTGAAATAAAGTGTATGACATAAAGAAAATCATTCCAGATGGAAGCCTGGTGACACAGGATGGAAGAAAGCACAAATAAAAAACAAATAAATTCAAAAGGATATTAATTAAATAAAATAATCATAATGTCTTATAGGGTTTAAAAATATAGAAATCAAATTAAAATACACAGAAGCGAAATCATTTCAATTGGGAAGTGAATAAATGTTGCTAGAGTTCCAAGGTCCAGGCACTATCTGGGAAGGAGTAAAGGTAACAATTTATATTGGACTTTGATAAATCAAGCAATTGTGTTGCAGTCTGTAGGGTAATCATGAATAGTGAAAGAGTAACTATTACTGGTAAACAATGGAGAGAAAATTGGAGTCTGCTCCATTCAGACAGATTTCACAAGTCGTATTTGTGATCTGTACCTGTCATATTTAAGCAGCTTGTCTTTTGCATTCTGTTTCCTTTTTCTTTTGCTGTGTTACTTTTTGTTGTTGTTGTATAGATTAAAAGCCCAGAATACAGAGGTAACACAAGCATCTCAAATTAAGTTGAAGTCAAACTGAAACTGGGGAAAGTTGTACATTTCCCAAACATGAATACCATCTGTTATGGGTTGAGTTGTATCCCCTAAAAGTATATTGAAATCCTAACCCCAGAACCTCAAAATGTGACCTTATTTGGCAATAGAGTCATTGCAGATGCCTGATGTTCTGTTAAAATAGGATGTCAGGCAAACTGGATGAAAATGGGCTCCCAACCCAATAAAACTAATGTCCTTGACAGAGGAAAGTTTGAGCACAAACATGCACAGAAGAAAGATGACGTGAAGACACACAGAAGACAGACAGCCACTGAGATTATGCTGCCATAAGCCAAGGGATGCTTGGGGAGGCTTAGAAGGAAGCATTGCAGGGAACACACCTTCATTTTGGACTTTTAGCCTTGAGAACTGTAAGAGATTACATTTCTGTAATGTTAAGCCATCCAGCTTGTGGTCCTTTGTTATGGCTGCCTACCAAAATGATACACCATCTAAGGGACAAAGGTCCTTTAGATCATGAAGAGGGTTCTACAAAGGGTCTGGATCTTAATTAATAATCAGAGTTGTCTGACCACATCAAAGCGGTGGGGGCTGGTTGCAGTGGGGGAGGGGGGTGCTGGGCAGGGGTGCTGGTGGTGAAGAGAAGCCAGCCAGAGCCTCCTGGGGACTTCTTTGATCACTGAAAGCAAAGAGAGCTCTCTGGATGAAAAGAATGTGTGAGAGATAAAATGGCTCTGGAGTGGGACTCTTAACTGAGAACTCTTCAGGGAGTATGTCTCTTGGGAATTCTGGGGTATTAGCAAGTGGCCTCTGAAGGCTAGGCTGCCAGCGAGCACGTCCTTCAAGAGCACTGCTTGCATGGGCTAAGGCAGCCAGATGGCAGGGTGGGGTGGCCGAGTGAGGAAAGCCCTCAGGGTAGGGAAAGTTGAAAGACCTAGGCCTTGGTTTGTGACAGGGGAACTGAGGGTGGGATGTTGTCAAGGATCACACAGGACTATGCCATTCAAATGGCCGGTGATCCAGCCATGGCAGAATGTGTCCCAAGATCTTTGAGACAGGTGACCTGCTTATCTATCCTTTAAGAGTCCAGTAATTAACTGTAGACATTAGTGGGGGATTCATCACCGGAGCATGGTAACTGAGGGCCAACTACATGCACAGACAGAGCTCTAAAATCAGTGGCTGCTACTTGAGTGGTCTAACAGAGGACTGGAGAACACTCTAGAAGAACAGCAAAAGGGGCAGAGCTTTTAAGCAGAGAAAGTGATCAGGCACTTCAGACACAGCTAGACAAGAATTCCTGGAGTCCCAGTGATTCTGTTTGTGCGTGGTCCATGTCACAGGCCACGAATATTACTCTGAAGTCTCCCCTACCCTTTCCCATGCAGGTGTGATTGATTGGAGGAGCAAGGTCACGGTTGTAATTGGTTATAATCCACCTTCCTCCCACACCTGCCTCCGGACTCCTGTGGCCTGGAGGAACAAGTCTCCACTCCCATCTTCGATTGGGATGTTTCCTTGTAGGGAGGAAGGTGAGAATTATTACATCTAGCCATGAGCTGGAGCCAGCCACCATGGCCAGATGGTGTTTTCAGGGTGTACTTGAGAAACCGTTGGCCAAAGAGGGCAGCAGAGCCCAGCTTGAAGACACAGAGTCCCAAAAGGGAGGTGACGATGCTCTGGGAAGTGCGGTCCCTGGCCTGGCTTACAACTTCTACCTCCTCTCGTGGGAACTGCCACCATTCTTCCCTGTTCTGCTGAGATTTGAGATGTCGTTTTCTGCTCCTGCTGTTGGGATTAGAAAAGCTCAAGATTCACCATGGCCATTCCAATGACAAAGGCATATTCTGGCCAATCGCATTTTAAAACTGGATCCTAAGTACAGCAGACAGACTCTTGCAAGGAACCTAGGAGGGAGGGAGGGAGGGAGGCAGGGTCAGCTCCATTTCACAGATGAAGACATCCAGACATAATCGAGGTGTCCAGTGAGCAAAGGCAGAACTGGAACTTGAGCTCTGAAATAGAGACTCTTAGCTCCAGTTACCGTGTCTGGAATGATCACCCTTGTTGGGTTTTTCTTGAGCTATCTTTTCAGACCACACACTTATGGTGTTGGGACTACTATATATAAACACACATGCATTTCTCCCATTATGGGAACATTTTCAATTATTCTGGGGATGGGAAAGGAAATAAATTCAGATATATTCCAACCTACTGCCCCAATAACAGGTTATTTGGTTCCATTTCACCCAGGACCATGAGTGCTGTTTTCTGGTGACTTCTGTCCTACTCCTCTCTATCTGCATGATCTAAGGGCCTACAAAAACCAGCTGGTCCCCAAGACACTCCATCTGTCCTCACCTTCTCCCATCCCTTCAGTCCTGCATTCTTGCTTCCCAACCCTTGGGACCTGGGATTTGATGGTGTCATGCCACGCTTCTCTATGTGGGGCCAAAAGGTGCCCTAGAGGTCCATGGCAGTGTGTCAGGGGCGTCTGGTAACCTGGGATAAACAAGAGGCATCTTCCTAGAATATCATGCTTATTGAAAGATTTTTGTGAGGGGTGGTGAAGATTAGGTAACTTACCTGTTCTAGAAGATTGTTCTCATGTTAGAGTATAGCTAGATGCAGGTTGGAAGGAAACACAAAGCATGCCAAAGGGGTGGCTTGGGCTTCCATGCCCAGTTTCCCCTGAGCAGGGCTGGGCACTGAGCTGCTGGGGGAGAGTGACAGTGGGAACCAATCTAGGAAAGGAAGGGAAGGAAACAGCAGGTGCAGGTCTGGGTGAGGACACAGGGTAAGGCTATACAGCCTGGTGGTCAAGGGCCCAGGTTCTGGAGGCCGACATCTGGGTCTAGCCCTAGTTTCACTCCTGGATGACCAGGGCAACTGAGCCTCTGTGGCTCAGTCTTATCCCCAGAATGGGCTATCTGAAGGATTGTGCTTCCAAGATTAAATGGAATAATGCACTCACAGAGCTTATTACAGCACTTGGCAGGTGAGGTGAGCTGAATTCACACTACCCAGAACCATGATCAGGGTCTGAGGGCTCCTCAGGGGAGCCCCAACAGCATTGGTTGGGCTTTTTATTTTCTAGAAACAAGCTGGGAGAGGGAGGGAGCATGACACTACCATGCATGCCCAGAAAGCTGAGGGCTAGTGAGTTGCAGCAAACGGGCCAGCTAAAGGTTGAGAGTCTGTGGCTTTGAGAGCCAGAGGAGGGCAGATGAGCCCCAGCACTTTGTAAAGTGCCATCAAAAGTGTCTGGCCTTAGCTGCTGCATCCCCTGCTGCCGAAATGTTAGCACTTGCAAAACAGGGGCTCTTATCTGCAGTTATGTTTACTTTTTGTTAATATTCAAAGGGAAAAAAGTAGATCATGGCAAATATTCCATCAGCAGAGAAAGCTTTTCAACAATGGGGAAACTCAGTGTGAAATGCTGGGGACTGGTCACTTGGTTAAATTGATGTGGCAATTCTGGTGGATCGTGCTGCCACATTTCATGAAAATTTGCATGCACTGGGATTAAGAACGGAAACAAACAAATAAACTCAGTCTTGAAAGTATGCATTGAAGAAAGAGGCCAATTCGGTGCAGGCGGGAGCATTCCTGCTGAGCGAATGTAATACAAAATCAAGCCAGGCCAGATGAGAAGGTAAGAGGAATGGGGAGGTGGAACCAGGATTGGCTCCTTATCTCCCCCTCCCCAGCTCTGAGGGTCACTTTCTTTGCTGGAACAACAGACCCCAGGCAATTCACTCCTCTTCCCATTCCCGTCCAATCCGCTGGCCAGGTAAGTCCTTCCAGGTGCCCCAGTGGGGATAAAGCATCCAGCTGTTAATTCACAGACTCCCACGTGAAATCAAAGCTTTGCCCCTGTCCTTTCACTGCGAAAAAAGAAATGGAATGGATGCTGCCCTCGGAAGTGCCAGACCAAGCCCACATGAAAACGTTGTGATTCCTTTAACAGAAAAACCGTTTATTTTTGGTTCGTTTCAGTATTTATAGAAGCGTACATGCAACGCTTTTCAGTCCACATGAATAGTTTCCAGTGCTTGGAGCAAATTAATCTTTTACAGGCTACTCAGCAGTGAGGTTAGAAGATAAACAGTAGGTGAGATAGGACACGCTCCCCTGTATGTGAACCTTCCTATTACAGTAAACTCCATTCGAGCTCACCACGTCCAATGACTGCCACTCTCTCTGTTCACGTGGCAGCCCCAGCTGTCCCCTGCCACCTCTGCCCTGCTGAGGCACTTCTCTGATCAGCCACCTGGGTGGGACTTACTGCCATTTTCAGTTTGGAAGGAAAAGCCTGTAAATCTGCTTCCTGGGAAGACAGACATTGCTGAATTGTCATTTGCCTCCAGAATGCAGAAAACATCAATTTCATTGCAGCTCATCAGAGTTGGAAACACCTGCCACTTCCTTTCTCGGTTGCAATTAACATGCTGCATCTCAGCATTGATTGATTCCAAGCAGCCTGACACTGCCTAAGTCAAGGTTTAAAGGAAACAGTACAAGCTGATATTACTTTTCACAGTTGTAGAAACGAACTTATTTTTATTGTCAAAGGAGTGCTGCGGTTGTTGGAGTTTAAAGTCCTTATGCTTGAGACAAATGTGGGTAGACTAGGCTGATGCTTATAATAAAAATAGTTATCTGTGTATTTATTTGGGAGTTGTACTTGTTTATCTTTGCATTTATTTGTGGGTGGAGTGGAGGATGAATATTCTTCCCTCATGCCAGTATCTGCTTGGGGCTGCAGGACCCCACAGGCAATCAGAGAATGTTTGTTAAACACAAAGATCAACCAACGAATGGTTTGGGAGAGCAAGCTTAAGAACTGTCCTCTCGGTCCCTCTTATGTTAAATCCTTACCTTGCAACCATTGTGAGCCCTTTAGTTTAACTTAGAAGCTGTGCCAGACTGTCTCTAACACATGACCCAAGGCTGGGGCTTTATGTCTCATCCAGAGTCCTACGTTGTCCAGCTTTGATCACGAGTGCTCTTTTATGGGACAGAAGAAGTTGTTTTCATCATAATCCTTCCTACTCGTATTGTGTTAAAAAAAAACACCCATCTTTAAAATGTACAGTATTTTACATTTTGAGGATCTTACAACATTCTTTATTTGTGAATAAGGAATGGAACTATTGAAAATAATTCAACAGCCACATTATTTATGTCCTTTTGGAAGTGTTCGTTGAAACTGTTATGTACTGCCAAGCTGAAAGCCATCGTAAGTAGAAGGCTGTTACATATGAGGTTTATGTTCCAACTTGGCCAGATGAGATTCAGCTTTAAACTACAGAACAGTCTGCGGAAGAGAAAGTGAACAAATTGCTTCCCTTGTCTGTTAACAGAAGACTAGGGCCAAGAAACACCTTCTTTCTTGGCCCTCTTGGGAGAACCTTTCTTTTAGATGAAAATAGAACAAATTAAAATAAGTGGCAATTAATTCTTTTTATAACAACAACCCAGACACCATACATGTGAGCGGTCTCTGTGAAATGATAGCATGCTTTCATGTAACTGACAGAAAAGACTGGGTTTGGATATTTCTAAACATTCTAGAATAAAAACCGAAGTTCTATATCTCTCTTCTTTAAATGAATTAAAATTCCTGAGTATCCATAGTCTTACCTTTAAATACATAATGACTGAAAATGTTATTTTAATTATCTCTATAAATCTTTAATACTCTACAACTCACTGTCCCCCAAAACTGGGTTATTTGTCTGCTAAATAGCTTATATACCAATATCTTAGTGCCCGTAGCATAACACAGGAAAACCAGAAATAGGAGGAAATCCCATTAGCAATTTCCACCAAATATATAAATAAACAAGAATAAATAGCCATAAATGGCACAGTTTTGATAGCTCAATGCCTGCACATATTCCCTCATAGAAGAATTCATGCACTAGAAGATCTGATTCTTTTTTTTTTTTTTTTTGATCTGATTCTTTTTTTAAAGAAAGGAAAAAGGAAGAGGAAGGAAGGAAAGAAGATAGGAAAAGAGAATTGCAACCTTTGGAATTTGGTATGCCATGGAAAGTTTCCATTTAACACCTCCCCAAGTGTGGGCGGGCTTGGGAAACCCAGTTACATTTCTAATTTCCAGCTTGTCGGCTGGCCAGATTGGCATGTGTGGACAGCATCTCAGATGGAAGTGGTTCACGGTCAACTTACATTGAGGAGAGTTAGGTCTCTGGTCAGAGTCAACTGTCGCAAAGTACCTTCTGTTCAGTGACCCATTTACACACTTGCAGAAATGAGAGAGGCCAAACACATAACAAAGAGTTCCTCAGTCCATCTCTCATCAGTGACAGACTGAATCTTCAAAGAATCCCATTGAGGGAAAACAAATAATTTCTGACAACAGATCACTATGTAAAACATGGTTCGCATATGACCCATCAGAAGGGCCCAGGAATCCCTCGTCAGTGCACAAAACTCCATCTCTTGGCTTTCTTTTCACATTGAAAATGTCATTTAAAAAATCCACAACCCAGTCTGGGATTTGGTCCCTGCATTTGGTAAATGGGATCACGGCACTCGGCTCCCCGGGGGAAGTCGGAAGTGATTTCGTTGTCTGGTGGAGTTCCGAGGGGATCCCTGCAGAAAGTGTTGGAGATGCTTGTCTTTGGACCCGAGAAGACCACCTTCGGGAAGCATCCTCACCTTGGATCTCTAGTGGGTGTGTTTTCGGGAGCAGTACCCGGCTCAATGACACTTTATCAACAAATGAGTTTCCCTTTTGCCATCACCAATAGCATATAAGAAAAGCACTGGAAAACTATTCATCTTCTAGAAATGCTTTTCACTATATTCCAGGGGCAGAGTTTTCTTTCCTTTTCTCTTTCCCTTTTTTTTTTTCTGTTTTGTTTTTTAAACAAAATTAAGGCTCAAATGTTGTCTTCAACTCTCATTGCTTATGTATATTATATTAAGGCTTACAAATACAACTGGTAAATTAAATCCAGGATTGAATTAACACCTGCTATATGAGTTGTTTGCTTTATGTAACCAGTAATCTCAAGGTTTCTCCTTTTTTCTTTGGAAACACAATTTAAATATTAACCTAATCTTTAAACTGTGGCTGCTTCTTTCTGACATTTGGAAACCGGTCATCCATGCAAAAAAAAAAAAAAAAAAAAAAGAAGCAAATATGGATATATTAATGAAAAGGCAGCTTCTGAAAAACTGGAGATGTGTAACTCAATGAATTGGGAAGATAAATGGTAAAGGCAGCAGGAAAGTTGATCTCCGTGTCCCTTTCTCGGGGAAAACAATGCTGGTCATCTGCCAAGGTCACCTCCAATGTGAGACCTGCCAGAGGGACTGCCGATCTCATAACAGTCGTTGTATTTTCTTTATTAGACTCTCTGGAAGGGTCTCGGGCAGCTGTACTCCAGATGGGAGAATTTTAATGTTTAAGAAAAGATGGCAATAGGGCATCACTTAAGTTCCAGGTACCCCTAGATCCTGCCAAAGGAACTGTGAGTGCGTGGGGTGTTCCTGGCCCCATCCGCCCTCAGCCAGCATCCAGGGGCCCCCCTTGGGCCTGCTCACGTCCTGCTCAGCTGACAGCCCCTGGAGAATATGAAGCTTTCAAAGTGCTGGTCTTCGGCCCTTTCTTTTATGCGCTGCTCCTCTAAGGAGTCCACGAGTCTGTCCCTTTGTTCAATCACTTGCATCATCTCGCTGAATATTTCTCGCTCCTCATTCAGATCATTCTCATCTTTCTGGCTCTCTGAAATAAACAAAAAAGGAAAAGCGTGAGACCTCAGGTAACACTTGGCCCAGGGAGAGAGCTCTTGGCGTGGACGTTTCTTGATTGTTTTGGACTTGTTTCTGCCTTTTAATTTCCACAGAGAAAACAAGGAAATGAATTTAACACCAGGGAGCTGTTCTTGAAGCCACAGATTCCCAAGGACCGTGCTCTGTGCTGCAGTCAGCTCAGTTTTCATCTTGGGACTACAGATAAAGCAACAGGGGGAAATCCCTTTGTGAGGGAAAGAGTATCCGCCAAGCCCGACCTAGTCCTCCAGCCTCCCCTCCCCCGCAAAAAGGAAACCAGCCAAAGAACAAAAAGACTGTTTTCCCTAAACATGTCTGAACTGCAGCAAAGAAATCTACATGCAAAGTTCTGAGTAAACCATCTGCATCAGTGGCTACAATTTAATGTGGAGAATCCTTTTCTTCATGTGTAGTTCATGACAAATTGCAGCCTTTGAGTGGAGACCAAACAGGAGTAAAGCAAGACTCTGGTTGGCCAATGGGACCGTGTCTCCAGCCTGTGACTATTTTTTCCCTTTTGCCTTCAGAGTACAAGAGCTTCTTCCTAATTGGCCTGATGCCTCCAATTGCCTGGGGAACATGAGATGGCTGCAAAAGGAAAGGAAAGAGTAAGAAACGGGTAGTAATGGCTTTTGGACAGTCAAAAGAGATGTTAAGGCAGATGGAAGTCTTGTCGTCCAGACTACTGCCTTGGGAGAGGACATTATATTAAATACCTTCGCCCCTTCCCTTCAGCAAACTGGGGACTAGGCAGTGAGCTCGATCCTGGAGTAGGCAAGGGCCTCTGTTTCTCCCAACGGGATTAGTTTTGAGGACAGGGTCAGGAAGAAGGTATACATGACAAAAGGGAGATGGAGAAACATCATTCCCTTTCCACCTCATGTTTTATGGGAGAGAGAAGAAAAGCAGAGGATGAGAGCCCTGTGCTCCAGCCTCTCTGTTCTGGGCCAAGAAATGTCATACCATCTGATGGGAACACTGGGGGCCAACAGATTCTTACCCTGCCCCTTGGATGGAATTCTGGGAAGAAGTCAGCTGGAAGGGCGCCTCATGTGTGAACACGGGGCAGTACATTGTGGTTGGGCAGAGAAGGGTCTGAGTCTGGCTTTCCAGCTCTCCATCTGCTATGTATGGCCCAGTTGGGACCCAGAAGTGCCCACCAGCCCCGGAGCCATCAAAGGTAGCTGTTCAGTAGGCCCCCAAGAGAGCTTCCCCATGTTGAGGAGTGATATGGTCCCACAGCGGAGACGTGTGGCCAAGCTGAATGGAGGATGTGCTGAGGTGAGGCTGAGTAAGCCAGGGAATGCCACTAGGCTCCAGGCACACTGAGGAGGGCCCAGGCTAGGGTGGATGCCAGCCACACTCCTTAGCTGCAAATGCTAGCAGAGAGAATGGCAGCCCGATGACCGGACAGCTGTGTGGGGGCTCAGCCAGTCAAAGCAACCAGTACAGATAGCTAATGCCTCAAATTCACACAAACCTGCCCCGGGCTTCCCTGGCCTCAGGGAGACGAACAGAAGGAAAAGGTTGCCCTCTCCAAAACTGAGCATTTTCATCCCTAAGAGACTGAGCTCTTCCTACACGGACTGTCTAAATTATTCCATCAGACTGAGTTTACTAGAGAGGGATACATTTCTTTTCTTTTCTTTTCTTTCTTGCTAACTAGGGGGATAAAGCTTTTATGGAAGATGAACTCAGGTATAGACAAAATGAAGAAGCTTTTGCGGGAGGTATACCAGAGAGGAGTGAAGAGACGTATGATCCTCGCTCCTCACGAAAAATTAAAAAAAAAAAGGGACGCCTGGGTGGCTCAGTTGGTTAAGCGGCTGCCTTCGGCTCAGGTCATGATCCCAGCGTCCTGGGATCGAGTCCCACATCGGGCTCCTTGCTCGGCGGGGAGCCTGCTTCTCCCTCTGCCTCTGCCTGCCGCTCTGTCTGCCTGTGCTCGCTCTCTTGCTCGCCCTCTGACAAATAAATAAATAAAAATTTTTAAAAAATAAAAAAAAGAAAATTTAAAGGTGGCTCATGGGGTCTGTTGGTGGTATTTATTTTGCCACCCCGAAATGGAGCAAATTGAAATTTTTTATTAAATGTATAAATCAGATATTATGTTGTATGTTGTTCATGTAGGTATATCCCAGTCAAGTTGGTCCTTATTTGATAATCAATGCAGAAAAACACTTCTCTCTCTCAATGTCTGCTTCTCATCAGTGGACTCATCTGAGTCCATCTGACAAATACAAATGATGTATACCAATTTTATCTATTCTGTATAGTGAGTGCAGCCCTGTAAGGATTTTGCTAGAAAAAGAATTTTTCGCTATGAAGAAGTCCACAGATCACTACTACGTGGGAAAAAGCAGGTGCCCCTGAGTCTGTGGTGGTTTGTTCTGGAACTTTAGCCCCTTACCACTTACCTCGTGCATGCCAAGCATGCTGAGATTTGGTTTCTAAACTGCAAAATGGGGATAAAATGCCCAAGTAAAAATAACCATGATGATGACTAATATTTATTAGTGTCCAATATTTACTAGGTGCTTGCCCTGTACCAGGCAACCCCATAGGGAGGTTCCATGTTTGGGCCACGAGGTATAAAGAAATCATTGAACTTGTCCTTTCAGACCTAGGTCTAAGGCACAAACAGTGAATATGCCTGGTGTGCTAGAGCCAATGAACACATAATCAAGATAGCATGTCCACTGAATTTATTTCCACTCTCTCTCCTTCGTGGTGGAGATCATTTTCTCATGTATGCCCTGGCCCGGCCCAGGGCAGGGAGGCTGTTTCTGGGACCACGTCTAGTGCCCCGCAGAATGAGGCCCGCCTTCCTCAGGCACCTGTGTCCTGGCCCTCATCTCAGTGTATGACAATCCCGTCTGCACGTTGGCTTCTCCAGGGAGATCCCAGGGAAGGGGAGCTCTTCTTCATACACCAGGCCCACACTAGACTCTCAGCAAATATTTCTAAACTGAATAGAGGGGGCAGTGAATGAACGATTTTGTTCTCTTAGCTGGTGCAACAGAGTCCAATGCTGCCCTCATAGGCCAGGTGAAGGAAGCCAGCCAGAGCGTCTCGCTGGGCAGCGGGTGGGCTTCCCCCTCTCCAGCCTCTCCCTCCGCCTCCAGGCTGCTCAGACAAGGTGAGAAGAGTGCCCTGCATTGGGATTTGGGGCATGCTCTGTGCAAGTGCCTTTCCAGGGAATAATATCCTTCACAGGGGCCCAAACACATATCCCTGTACTCACCCTCCTTGAGCATTTTCTGTCTTAATTTCTGTTCCAGTCTGCTTTGATGATCTTCCAATTCTAATTCTTGGGCCCTGGGGGTAAGAAAATGTTCACACCTTGTAAATACTGAAGATCTGCCTAAAACACTCAGTGAGTAAGCTCAGTGACTATAGTTACTATATCCTTTTTTTTTTTCCTTTTTAATTAAAACTGGGGTCTTGGAATATCTCTAAATGGAAAGATCTGGGGCTGAAGGAGCTGAGAAGGGCTGCTGGGTTCTGTTGAAGGCCAGAGATGAAGGAGCAGCTGAAGGTTGGGATGTGATCCCAGGGGGCATCTGGAAGGCCACTTAGGCCTTCTGGGGACGTCCTCTGGGGACGGATCATTAAGAAAAGGCTAGTAAAATCCAGGGGAGAAGCAAAGACAATCTGAAACTCTTTTCTCTTTTAGGGGCAACATGACTTCGAGTATTGCCTCTAACAGCTCCCAGATCTCCGATTGTGGTAAATGACAAAACCAGGAGGAGGAGACAGGAGTGAGCCATTTTGTTCAGGCAGAGCCATAACCTCTGCACAGCTCTCCGTCAGGTGGTAGGAGACGTGCAAAGAAGAGTCTGTGATGCTTTTGGAGTCATCAGGCTGGGGTCTCCGTGCTTCCACCAATAGAAACAGCAGAGTCAAGGAGTGAAGTTCGTTCTCGGTGAAGGTCAGTTAGGCACTCCTTGACCTTTCAATGCCTGGGGCTATCCGACGTGTGGGGAAGGGGCCCACATGCCAGGCCATGTGTAATGTGGAGGTTCTCCCCTTTGGAAACCCAACTCTGGAGCGCATAGGAAAAATCAGGACCACACACAGATGTTGCGGGGGTCAGAGATGGTGGTTGAAACCCTGTGATCCCTAAATGGAAGACTACAGAGAAAGGAACGTTTGAAGACAGGAGCTTGGAAATGCCTACTGAGAAGCCAAACAAAAGAGATGTAACCAGGAAGGAAGCCATCTGAGCTCTGAAAAGCGATCAAAACAAGCGAAGCAGCATCACAAAAACCCAGAGGAGAGAGTTTTGAGAGAGAAGAGAGAGGCTGAGGTGAGAGAGGCTCACTGCTACAGAGACACCCAGGTGGGGAAGGGCTGGGAATAGGTCCCTCTGTTTGACAGCACCCTGCCTTCCCTTCTAGCCCCTCTCGCCATGTGCATGGAGCTGCCACAGCGCTGGGGTCATTTTGCTGTGTCCTGCTGTTGCCGCCCTATTTCTGTGACTTCTCCTGCTACCTGGGCCAAGATCCCTGCCATGTTTAAAATATTCTGCCTTTTGGGGGCGCCTGGGTGACTCAGTGGGTTAAAGCCTCTGCCTTCGGCTCGGGTCATGACCCCAGGGTCCTGGGATCGAGCCCCGCATCGGGCTCTCTGCTCAGTGGAAAGCCTGCTTCCCTTCCTCTCTCTCTCTGCCTACTTGTGATCTCTGTCTGTCAAATAAATAAATAAAATCTTAAAAAAAAATTCTGCCTTTTGTTATTGACCCTGAACTTCTCTTAGGTCCTCTCTGGTCGCCCGTGGAAATGCACCACTCAAGGCTTCCTTCAGGAGAGAACTTTCTGGACTGAGTGCAGAGAGCTGACTGCTGAGGTACAATCTACTCGGTGTGGTGCTGAGGCCATGCTGTGCCCGGACAGCGTCCTGCCAATGACAGAGCACAGCGGGCAGTTCTAGAGCTGGACTCCTCTGACGGCATCTTTGCTCCTGTCCTCTCTTTGGCTGGGCTGAGACGTTCTCGGCGCTGCACCGCAGTTCGGAGTTTCCTCTGCCCGATTCTCTTTCCGCCCCACTCCCTTCACAGGTGTCAGGACCACAGAGGGTCTGCGACTTCCCTCTTACTCCCCCTTCCATTCTCCTTTATCCCACTATGTCTCTTTCACTTCCTTTTTTTTTTTTTTTTTTTTTTAAGATTTCTTCATTTATTTAGAGAGAGAGCAGCAGGGTGGGGAGGAGGGAGAGAGAGAATCCCAAGCAGACTCCCCACTGAGGGCAGAGCCCGACAGAGATTTCGATCCCGGGGCCCTGAGATCATGACCTGAGCCGAGATCAAGAGCCGGCCTCTTAGCCGACTGAGCTACCAAGGGGCCCCGACTCTTGTGCTTCTAGTCCTGTCTTGGCATCTGCTTTCCCAAAGCATTCAAGGCGCTTGTCTAGGATGTTTGTCTCTTTCTCTAAACTAAAACCCATCCTTTAACAGAGCTCCTGCCTGCTTTCATCTAGTTCCCATGCCTGAGTTCTTCCCTCCAGCCTCTGTTGGAGAAGAAGGTTCCCGCTGGCTGTGTGCTAACTAGGGAAGCCAGGCACCGAGCACTGGGAGCAGGAGCCACCGCCTTCCTGATTGTCACAGGGAGGACCTACGCACAGACAAGGCTGCTCCTGCCACAAACCTCCACGGAGCTCTCGCCATGTTTTCTTACCGCTGGTGTGCTATGGGTTTGCATGTCTGTCTCCCCTGAAACCACGAGATCCTAGAAGATAGGGACTGTGGCCCGCTCATTCTTCTTTCCACTGTACCCAGCACAGTTCCCGACACAGAGGATGTGTTGGATATGCTTTTGTTGAATGAACGTTGTGATTCAGATCTGGTCCAGATGCAGATGGTAGGGTTGTGTAAAAAGGGCTTTGCCGTAGGGTGGACAAGGACAGGTGTTACTCGGAGTCTCAGCACGTGTATCAACTTAAAAAACAGTGATCGATGGGGCACCTGGGTGGCTCAGTGGGTTAAAGCCTCTGCTTTCTGCTCTGGTCATGATCCCAGGATACTGGGATCGAGCCCCGCATCGGGCTCTCTGTTCGGCGGGGAGCCTGCTTCCTCCTCTCTCTCTCTCTGCCTGCCTCTCTGCCTACTTGTGATCTCTGTCAAATAAATAAATAAAATATTCAAAAAAAAAACAGTGATCGAAAAAAACAATTGCTAAGGAAGATGCCTTCTTCCTCATTCCTGGATGTTCTTTCCATGTCCATGGAGCTCAATGAGTGTAACTCCTGGCCTCCTTCCCCAGAAGAGCGGAGACAACTCTTACTCACTCTCACCCCCAGGAGAGGCAGATTTGGGAAGAAACTAGGTAAACTCAACTCATACCCTTTTTTTCTTGGGATCAGCCAGCCTGGAGCAGACCTGCATTCTTGATTACTCTGAGCCTTGCCATAGATCTAGGGCAAGACTTCTCAATCTTGACACTATTGGCATTTTAGGCTGAATAACTCTCTGTTGGTGGCGGGGAGAGGGGCATCCTGCAATTGTACAATATTAAGTAGCACTCTTGGCCTCTCTTCACTAGATGCTAGCAGCACCTCCTGGGTGTGACACCCAAATATGTCTCCAGATATTGGTGAATATCCCCTGGGGGGCGAAACCCCAGGTGAGATCCGCTGGGCTAGAGTAAAAGACTTGCCTCTAAGAAGCAAGTGGGTCCATTAACTTTTGTGATGCCATAGGGGAATATGGGTAACAATGGGGTCAGGTTAGTGCAGTGGGCTGAATGGTTACCCCAGAGATATGTCCGCGTCCTGACTTGAGTGACCTTCAACTCTGTCCCAGTGTGATGAGATTCAGCTCCACCTTCTGATCTCCCAGCAGCCTGCAACCTCGAGTTCAGAGTCCCTCAGTATGGTAAATACTCAAGGACGTGGCCAGGCAGATCTTCCCAAGCCCTTCCAGGGTTCATACCCAGAGGCCAGAACATGCCTCCCCATCACAGGTGCATGGCTGCAGGTGCCCCCCGCCGCCCAGTGGCCCAGGGTAGGAGACAAGGATAGACTGAAAACACCTTATCCAAATGCTCTCCAGCTCCAGACCGGTCACCTGACATCTATTTCAGCCACAGGACTCCAGAGAGAGAACAGACAATGGAAGATTCTCTGTGCTAATGCCAACATGATATGCAAGATGCCAAATATCAATTTGCCTCAATCACAATTCTGTATGCACAAGGAGAAGAATTCTTGGGACTTCAACCTGGGCGGGCGAGCCGCCCCTCTCCCATCCCCTTTGCTTTTAGGACTCACTGTTATCCGTGTTGCCTTACTTACATGATCAGTAGCTCCGACTCATATCGCATTAATTTATTCTTCTCCAGAGCCAGCTTAAACCATTCCTGCAAAAGCTGTGCTTCATCTTGTGTGCCTGAATCTGCTTAAGAAATCAACAGCAAATGTGTTAGATTGGCGTTTCTCTCCCCGTGATCAACCTGGTTAGGAGCTGTGTTAGTGGCCATGTTTGTAGCGGAAAAAGGCTCAGCAGGTGGCAGCCCCCCGATGGCCTGTTGACGCCTCAGTTGCAGGTTGCAGGCCTGACAAATCACACCCCCCTGGGCATGCTCTGGGGGAGAGGTCCTCTTGGACACTGAGGGCAGGAATCCTTTGGCTCCAACAGCCATGTAATCTTGATAATGCCCTGCCATAAATGAAACTTCTCCTGTCTCTGAGTACGTCCTCTGTAAAACTTCTGTAGGTTTGCACATCACATTCTCCACCAAAGAAAACCCTAGAAACTCTCCTGGTTACTATATCCTCCTCCCTTCTCCCAAATCAAATGATCAGTGAGTGCCCAGGTGGGGTGTGGCTGCCTTTGTGGGGCTGAAACACCCATGCCACATTTAATCATAGAGGGGTGGTGATGGCTATTTTTTATTTTTGCACGAAGAAAAGCCAATAATGAAAAAAAATGTTACCAGCTCTGAGTCTCACTGGGAGAACTAAATCCATATCTTTTTATAACTTAGATTATGACCTTTATTGAATGTAAGAATAATCATGAGAAAACTGACACTGCTTTTAGATATGCAATGCTAGATGCTAAAGGTTTAGATGGCATAATGATAAAACCTGGGTGTACTTCTAAAGTAGCAACATGGAGGTGGCTTTTTAGTATTTCACCCTGAAATGAGGCCACGGGCTGTATTGCAAAGCCCATGGCCACTCTAGGAGGATTTTTACTGGAGTGTCCCATGGGCAGAGGGGATGACAGTGCAGACGGAAGTTTGAGCCTTTGCTTCTTCACTGGTTACACTGAACAACAAGACATGCAAGTAATGTAACAGTAATAAGCTACTGTTTATTATGCAGTGATCACACGCAAGTCAGCGGGTTCCATGCATTACATGGGACATCACATTTAATCCTCATGACAAACTCACCAGTAGGGTTGCTTATTGTCACCACTTGAGAGCTGAAGAAAGCAGAGGTTTAGATTAATTTTCCCGAGGTCACAGTAAGTGGCCGAACCAGGGCTTGAACTCAAGTGACCTTTATCCTAAGCCCAGCCTTTCTCCTGCTTGTATAGCACCCCCCTCCTCCTCACTCCTTCACTCCTTCTTATAGGCATGTAAGGTAAGTCACACCCTTAGCACATTGCTTTGTTCCTAGTAAGTCATCCATAAAAATGAATTCCCTTGTCTCCTGTCATTTTTTAAAAAGATTTTATTTATTTGAGAGAGAGAGAGAGAGAGAGAAAGTGGAGGGAGAGGCAGAGGGAGAGGGAGAAACAGGTTCGACTGAGCAGGAAGCCTGAAGTTGGGCTCCATTCTAGGACCCTGGGGTCATGACCTGAGCGGAAGGCAGATGCCCAACCGACTGACTGAGCCACCCAGGTGCCCCCCTCGCTGTCTTCTTGACCATCTTTTTGTTGATATGGACAGTTGGGTCTAGAGAGATTTTATGAAGCGCCCCAAATTACATAATTAATGGGTAACTGGTGCTATAATGCAGATTTTTACTTCTGATGAATTCGTTCATTTATCCATTTCATCCATCCATTCATCCATAAATTCATTATTTAATAACACCTATTTATTGAATAGGTATTGGATACTACTTTAGGTACTAGAGATACAGTGACAGATAATGCTACATATCATGAGAAATTTGGACATAGTAAGGCACAATGCCTGCTCTCTCTCTCTCTCTCTTTCTCTTTTTAAGACTCTTTTGAATCAGATGGATTTAGAGGTAGAATAAAATAGATCATTAGGAAACTCTTGCAACAATAAAGCAACAAAAGAAGTACTCCAGGAATACGGAGGTGGGAGGCTTTTCCTGGCCAGGATATGAGGCTGGCTTCCCGAGAAAGGTGGCATTTGAACTGGGGTGTTGAAGAATGAGTAACACCTGGAGAGGAAATAATGAGGATGGGAGAGGATATTTCCAAGAAGGAACAATGTCAGCAAAGACATAGGGATGGGACAGAGGCAGTAGAGACATAGATCATGCAGGGCTAAGGGGGAGGGAGGGGTGCACGGTGAGGTCTGGGAGTGTCTGAGGATCTCATCATAGAAGTCCCTGAACGTCACACTAGGACTCTTGTACTTTATGCTGTGGAACACAAAGGGACACTCAAGGTGGCTGAGTAGGATAATGTAAGTGAAGTTTTACCCAGAAAGGATTAAAAGGGAAAGTGGGAGGGAGAAAAATAAGCAATATATTATTCTTCCTTTGGTTTCTTGGGTGAGTGAGTGAATGAATGAATGAATTTATAAACATGTTGAATATCAAAATCTCCTAAGTCACGTTCATGGTGCCAAGGGGCAGGGATGAATAGCATCAGTTTCAACTCTTAGGGAAACTGGGAGCTTGCAGTTCAGCAGGGAAAGTCAACACTGCACAGCCAAAGAGAATACAACGTGTCCCTTGCTATGACAACACAGAAGGGAATGAAAGAATAAAGTATATAGACCAGAGATCATATAGAACATAGAAGTTACTTTTAACTCAGACTTGGGATCCAACTTGCACGCTTCCACCCCCCACCATGTGGGCTTGAACACTTAGCATAGCCTCCCTGAGTCTCCACCTTTTTATCTGTTATGGAAATGCAGGAGGATTGACTGTACACACGAAGACCTTAACCCAGCCCCGGCAATGGCATGTGGTTTAAGCTCAATAAATGGCAACAGTCATTTTCCAGGATGCAACTAAAAGCAAGTCTGAATCAAACAGAGTATCAACAGTTCACAGTGGAGAGACCCGCCCTGGGGCTATAGAGGTGTCTTAGCTGCCCTGTGTCTTCACTGGGCTCCTACTACCTTGCACGTGAAGGTGGTCTTTCCACACCAGCAGTGGTGAAGTCTGATAACTCCAAGTTCTATTTCTGCAACTGATCTTTTCTTTCACCTGATTCAAGACTTTCTGTATCTTGTTAAATATCATCTTGTTTATTCTGTTCCATCATAGGGGAATCTTTTGAATATTTTATCCAGCTGACACAGTCCTTGCTTTGGGATTTCTGCAGCATTGATAAATGGGCATCCTGGGCCTTTATGCAATATTGAAAAACAAAATGTCAGATGGGACTGGACCAAGAACAGAGCCATCTGGCCCGTCATTAGGGACCCTTGTCAGGCTTTGGGTGAGGCTGTTCTACACACTGTGAATACACCCGATCATCCAGCACACATGTCTATATTTTGTCCATGAGGCTGTTACAGGAAACTTTGGTAAACTAATTTCCTGAAATCAAGCTTCACAATGTCTGCCATGTCCACTGGCACTACAAACCTCACAACTCCACCCAGAAAAGGAAATGACATTTGTTTTCACAGCTTCTCAGTAAACACCAGTGGTTCCTAATAATCTCTAAATTTCATTCTAAATATTCACAGTTTCTTTCATAAGGCTTTCTAGAATTTTTGACCAGGATCAGAATTCATATTTCTTTCCCATGTGATGTGAAACATAGAAAATATACTAGCATTCAGTCTTTGGTTCTGGAATTCTCCATGGGTTTCCAAAGACGGAGGTTACATCTACCCAATATTTCAAACACCAGGGGGTTAACTGGGTTCATTCAACCAATTCTGACTGAGTAACGCCACACCCACGACACTAGTCTATATACCATCTCTAACCTGGGCTTACAAACCTGAATTCATTGCTGTCTCATTTTTCTCATCTAGATTTCTCATACAGTTTCAATTCCCTCTTCTAGATGTGTTCAACATTTCTAGATTGAGGACCATTTTCCTTGATAAAAAAAACATAAAAGCTGAGAGTTGGAAATTCTGTCTTTTTTCATCATGTAAAATTACACCATCTGCCTCAGCACTGGGCCTCTCCTTTCCTTGTTGTCAATCCAAAAGAAACAGCTTTAAAGGCACGATTTTGCTGTCTTTAGAGTTTTTTGTTGTTTATTTGTTTGTTTGTTGTTGTTGTTTTTTAATTCCAGATTCGGCCTCTTTGCTGCATTATACCCACAGGTTCAAGCCAGACTTTTACCCTGCATTACATGTCTCCTTAATTTCTCTTATGTGTCCTTCTAAAACGTGGTCCAGGAGAGAGCTGCCTAGCCTCACTGATTTCTTTTTTTTTTTTTTTAATTTTTTTAAAAATTTATTTATTTGTCAGAGAGAGAGGAAGAGAGAGCAAGCACAGGCAGACAGAGTGGCAGGCAGAGGCAGAGGGAGAAGCAGGCTCCCTGCCGAGCAAGGAGCCCGATGTGGGACTCGATCCCAGGACGCTGGGATCATGATCTGAGCCGAAGGCAGCCGCTTAACCAACTGAGCCACCCAGGCGTCCCGCCTCACTGATTTCTACTGATGCTACTACACTGAACAGACACAAGCTGAACTAAATTGTTCCATCCTATTTTCTTTTTTCCCCCTGAAATAATTTACAATAGTTTTTTGTTTGTTTGTTTGTTTGTTTGTTTGTTGGAGTCTTCCTTTCCTCAACAGTCAAAATCACTTTGGGGGGATATCTTTGAACATCCCGCAATTGATCTGTTTCCCTGTTGATGGAGATCTAAGTTGCTCTTCACAATCTGCTCTGCAATATACGCTTGCAAATGAACTTCTTGAATAGTATGGTATGCAAAGTGTCGGTCAGTTTCACAGCAGAACCCTGGTGTTTTCCAAAGAGCTATGACTGTTTTTACTCCCACTAACTTTGAATAAAAAGCTCCGCTGGCTTCTTATCCTTGCCAGATCCTTAGTGTTATAAAGTTTTTTAAATTTTGCTAATTTAATAGTTTAAAATAGTTTCTCATTGTAGTCTTCATTTGCATTTTCCTAGTTACTAATGAGTATTCTTTCTGTGAAATATATATTTTTATTATTTGCCTATTTTATTTGTTTAATTTAAATCCAATTAATTAACACATAATGTTATTATTGGTTTCAGAGGTAGAGGTTAGTGACCCATCGTCTTACATCATACCAGTGCTCAGTACAACATGTGCCCTCCTTAATGTCCATCACCCAGTTACCCCATCCTCTCACCCCATCCCCTCCAGCAACCTTCAGTTTGTTTCCTGAGATTAAGAGCCTCTTATGGTTTGTCTTCCTCTCTGTTTTCATCTTGTTTTATTTTTTTCTCTTTTCCTCATTATCCTCTGTTTTGTTTCTTAAATTCCACACATGAGTGATCATGTGATCTGATATCACATGATCACAATTATCATATGATAATTGTTTTTCTCTAGTTGACTTATTTCACTTAGCAAAATACCCTCTGGTTCCATCCATGTCATTGCAAATTATTTGCCTATTTTTATACAGGCAAATATTTGCTTCTCTATTTCTTATTGATTTCCAAGAGTTCTTTACATAGTCTAGAACACTGATTCTTTTTTGGTTATATTTGTTGCAGATGTAGTTTCTGAAGTAGCGGCTTATCTTCTCTTTTCCTTCATAGTGTCTACAGACTACCAGCTTGAGGTTAAAAAGATTCTTTCTAACTTTGCAAGTTTCATTTTTCATATTAAATCTTTAATCCTTATGAAACTGATTTGTTTGTGTGACGTAAGGCTCAATTTCATCTTTTTCCTCTGTTGAAAACCACTTGTCCCAGAATCACTCATTTCCTGTGACCTGCAATGCTACTGCAGGCTTATATCAGGTTTTTGTACATGTGAGATTATGTTTGAATCTTTTGGTGGCTTTCAGTGAAGCATTAAAATTGGCCTCATAAAGGTTCTATACATTTTTTGTTTCATTTTTCCCCTAGGTACCATATGTTTTTATGCAATGCAAGTGACATCTTTGCTCTTTCATTTTTTAATTGCTTTATGCTGAGATCTAGAAATGTAATTGCTTTTTCTATTTTAAGCTTATATCCAATCAGTCATATAGGCTCTTCTTATATTTAATAATTTATTTGTCCATTTTGGGGTGCTTCTCATGTGGATAATTCTATTATCTGGAAGCAACAAAATTTGCTTCTTCCTTTCCAAACCTTATGCCATTTTCCCCTTGTCTTACTGTATAGACTATCATCTCCTGTACAATGTTGACTAGAAGAGGTAGTCATTCTTATTTCTGATTTTTAAAGAAACGCTTCTAATTTTACCATTTAACAGTGATGTTTGCTATAACATTTTCAAAGATATCTTTCAAACTAAAAACATTTACCCTGTTCTAATTCCTTTTTTGCTAAGTTTTTGTCCCAAATGAGTGTTGAATTTTGTCAAATGATATTTTCTTCTTATATTGAAAAGACCATGTGATTTTCCCCTTTCATTTGTTAATATGGTGATTGTTAAATCACCCTTAGTTTGCCAAATTTTAAAATTAATTGCATTAAATATTCATTTATATTCTTTTATTTTTTTGTATCTGCCATATCTATGGTTATGTCTGCCCTTTTCAATCCTAATCTGTTTATTTCAGTCTTCTATCTTCTTTTTAAAAATCAGTTTAAGAGGGTTGCTTCTAGTCTTTTATTAGTCTTTTCAAAGAACCAACATTTGGCTTGCTTGGTCCTCTCCCTTTTACAATGAATGACTCTATTTCATTTCCTTCTGCTTATTATCTTCTTGCTTAGGTTTATTTTGTTTTTGCTTTTTCTAAACTAAGTTGGAGGCTTAACTCATTAACTTTCAGCCTTTCTTCTTTTCTTTTTTTTTTTTAATTTTTATTTATTTGTCAGAGACAGAGGGAGAGAGAGAGCAAGCACAGGCACAGGCAGAGGCAGAGGGAGAAGCAGGCTCCCTGCCGAGCAAGGAGCCCGATGTGGGACTCGATCCCAGGACGCTGGGATCATGACCTGAGCCGAAGGCAGCTGCTTAACCAACTGAGCCACCCAGGCGTCCCAACCTTTCTTCTTTTCTAATAAAAGTATTTAGGGCAATACCTCTCAACAGTTTTCACTATATCCCCTGAGTTTTGATCTATTGTTCTCCTGTATGTAAAGGTATATTTTGGTATATTTTAAATATATTTAGATATTTAAATATATATTTATTTTTATGTATTATATATTTTTATGTATTTAAATATTTGGAATATTTTAAATTTCCAAGTATTTTTAGATATTTGATTTTTTCTTTGATCCATGAGAAATGTATCTTTTTAAAAAGTTATTTATTTATTTATTTATTTGACAGAGAGAGAGAGAGAGAGATATCACAAGTAGGCAGAGAAGCAGGCAGAGAGAGAGGGAGAAGCAGGCTCCCCGCTAAGCAGAGAGCCTGATACGGGGCTTGATCCCAGGACCCTGAGATCATGACCTGAGCTGAAGGCAGAGGCTTAACCCACTGAGCCACCCAGGCACCCTGAGAAATGTATCTTTTAACTTCCCAAATGCACAGTTTTAGAAATTATCTCTTGGCTACTGACTTCTAAGTTAAATACATGGTAAGTACATGGTACTATCGGATGTGGTCTGTATAATTTAGGTTCTCTGAGATTTATTTTACGAATATGGTTAATTTTTATAAATCACCATGTGAACTTGAGAAGAATATACGTTCTCTATGTTGGCGGTAGAGGAATTTATAAATGTCTTTTTAAATTAAGGTTATTAGTTGCATTGTTCACATTTATACCTTTGTTTGATCCGCTTGACTGCCATTGAAAGATATACTAAAATCTCCTGCCGCAGTACTAGAAATTTTCCCTGTAGTTTATCTTTTTTTGTTGTTATATATATTATGAATGTATTATTGTCAATACATACACACTTAAAACTGTGATATCTTCTTGGTGAGTTGATCATTTAAGACTTATGTAGTAATATGGGGCGCCTGGGTGGCTCAGTTGGTTGAGTTTCTAACTCCTGGTTTCACTCAGCTCCTGGTCAGGGTCCAGGGATCAAGCCCCACATCAGGCTTAGAGCTGGGAGCCCCCCGGGACAAATGGAGAGGGACAAGCACGAAGTCTGCTTGTCCCTCTCCCTCTGCCCCTTCCCATGACTTGTGCTTTCTCTCTCACTCTCAAGTGAATGGATAAACAAAATCTTTTTTAAAAAATAAAAATTATGTAGTAATTTTATTCCTGTTTATTTCTAATCATCGTTTTGGTATTAAAGGCTATTTTATCTGCTTTTAATGTAATTACCTCCAGATTTTTTTCTCATTTCTTAAATATTTTTGTCATGGAGAATTTTAAATACATACTATGCCCAGCTGTGTTTAGTTAGTATACTTGTTGTATATTTATATTTTATATGGATTTGCTAAACAGCATACAGTTGTCTTGTTCATTAACTTTTATTATGATTACTGAGATATTTGGAGCTCCTTCTATGTCTTACTTTGTGCTACCTTTTTATCTTTCTAAAATGCTCTTCCGTTTTTATTTGGAATTGAGTTGGGATTTTTGTTTGGCTGATTATTATTTTTAAAAATTTCTTCTCCCTTTGTTTCCTCCAACAGATTTGGAAGTTACTAATTTTATTTTCATTGTTTTACTGTCTACATTTAAAATTTAAAGAGGTATTTTTAATACCTTAACAAAGTTGACACTGTCTCAGCCTTCTTTAAAAATATAAGGGCCCTGGGACACTTTACTTCCAATCATTCAACTCCAAACTTGTATCTTGTATCCAGTACTTCAGTTCTGTTTTAAAAATCCGTATTATTTTATATCAACAATGTTTATTTACTTACATGTTTATTATTTTTTATTCACTATTTCATATTTCAGACCATCCTTCTGCATATATCCTTTTCTCCTTAAAGTATATTGTCTAGAATTTTGTTTATACAAAGTTAACTCTATTTGAGAAAAAAAATGAACATTTCTTTATTGTTCTTTATTGTTCTTGAAATACAATTTTTCTGTTATACTGTTCTAGCTTGAGAGTTGGGTTGTTTTGTTTTTGTTTTTGTTTTTGTTTTTAGTTGTTTGACCCTTTTATTCCACTGTCTTGTAATGGCTGTTGAGAAAAGGGCAGTTAGTAAAACTTTTGTTCCCTTTTTAGATGATTTATCTTTACTCTTTATCTACTTAAAGGTCATCTCTGCCCTTGATGTTCTACATTTTCCCTTGTTGTCCCAAGTTAAGTATGGATGTATTTCAAATTTATCCTGATTTCTGTGTCCCAGAACCTCTGTCTCTATAGATTTATGTCTTTCACCCACTTGCAGAAGAAGAAAGCTAACATTTATAGATGCCTCGTTGTCATGTTTCATCCATTGTCTCTTCAAATAATACATGACCTTAATTTTCTCTATTCTCTCCTTCCAGGACTCTGATTGAACATGCACCACATCTTCTTGTTTCATCTTCTACATCCATCCACAAACCACACTTCCATATTTTCCAGCCCCTTCTCTCTCTCTGTGCTGCCGTCTGGTTCATTTCCTCAGATATACTGTCCAATTTACTCGTTCTCTCTACAGGTGTGTCCAAGCTGCTGTGCAATACATTCAATGAGTTTTTAATTTCAATGAATATATTTTTCATTTTCAGACTCTCCATTTATTTTTTTAAAATCCTTTAAAAAAAATCTCTGGTCATTTTCTTAACTTTTTACTCAGAAAAACTTAAACCTAAAGGATCAAGCATTTTATTTAGTTGTTATGTTTCTTTGGTCTCCTAGTCTCATCTAGAATAGTTCCTAGATATCCTTCTGCCTTTTGTTTTTGTATAGCATTGACATTTGTGAGTTATTTTGCAGACTGTCTCTTAGTTTGCAATTGTCTGATTATATCCTTGTGGTAAAATTCAGGTTAAGCATTGCTGCCACGTAAGGGATGCTGTGTCTTTCTTGGTCCATCACAGCAGGAAGCTCATGATATTACATTTGACTGTGGTTATGGCTGGTCAAGGCAAAGGTGGTATTGCCTGTCAACTTCTGTAGTGTTTTTTTCTGCTTGCTCATTTCTCTGTGTCATCTATTTCTGCAAACGTTTGTCACAAGGACATAATATATTCGGTAACAATTTATAGTAGTTGAAGTTCTTGGCCATTTAAATTTGTGGTTTTGGCCATTCTTAGTGGCTCACTTCCTTGTGTTTTGTAGGATTATTTATTATTATCATCTCATAGTTTATTGAACTTAATTTGTCTGAATCCTGAGTGCATAAACTAAAGCGTGGTTTCTTTCACAGAGGACCTATACTTGTTGTTCAGGGAGCTGGAAGAACTGGTGTGATGCGGCCTCCAGAGGTTAGCGTCCCTCCTTTTTGTTAGTCCCAAGGCTTAAACTTTTAAAACCACTGATATTTATCCTTAAGGCAACCCTGGATTTCTTTTTTATGCTTGCTACCTTCCTGGCATGTGGAAGTTTCAGCACACTTGTCTTCTTCTCTTCCTTCTTCTTGGCCCTAAGAGGTTTACCTCGCTTACTTGGGAGCCTAGTGGTATTTCAGAAAGTAGACTTGTGGGGAATAGGCTGTTACAGCATCTAGTCCACCATTCTGCTGCTCTGGGCTTCTTGGGAACTGCATTCTGTATTTCTGGCTGAGTCAGCCACTTGGTAATGTAGTTTCAAATATTTTTCCAGGTAAAGATCATTATGACCGTGTTTTTTAAACCTGAGGGTTGCAAAGTTAACTTAATGGGCCACCACAAGCACTAAAAATAAGACAGAATGGAAAGCACTAGTCATTTACATGTATCAAAATTCAATATTATTTCTTGATGAATTGTATTCAATTATGTATTTATATGTACTAACTTGTGATATAAAATGCACGTCTTGCTGTTGTCATGGTGGTTTTTTTGTGTAAAGAAATCCTCTAGGGCAGATAACCTTAATGTGCCTGGAATCCAAACAGTGGAGAGGACTCGAGGCTTCTTCCTTAGGAAGAGAATCTCGGGGTCACCCTCACAGGGCCCATCTTTGTTGTGAGGCCTCTGACTTTCTACAAGGTGGCCACGGAGGCTGAATCCAAGGGGAACACACAATTAAGGGATGATTCCTATTTGTCGAGTAAGCCAATCTGCAGTAGACCCTGAGCCTCTCTGCACGTCTCTGCTGAGTGTGACAAACAGCAAGTCCCTACCATCCTCCAGCCCCGAGCCACTCCTGCAACCAGCCAAGGAGATAATTCTGAGAAGGAGGTCAGGATCCCACAGGGTGACTAGTGTACCTGGTTCCTGGGAAGAGGCTGGCTTGTTCAGTGTTTGCTATAAAGGCTGCTGAGTGCCCTGGCCTGAGCTCCTGAGCTGTGGCACCACCCACCGTGTGCACAGCTGCCCTCTGGGCCCACCAGGTCACACGGCTGCACTCAAGTAGAGGACAACTTGTACCATGCTGCGTTCCCGCTGCTTGCGGGGCAGTGAGTAAAACACTCCCATGCTCTGATGCACTGAATTTCACTGTTTACTCTCAGCGTTTCAGCAAACCCATCTAAATTCCTGGCTTGCTTAGCCATCGTTTTTGGAATCTTTTTACTCCTGGCCATTTTCTATGAATGGCGTTGGGACTCAAACTCACAAGTGCCTGATTCCAGGACCTGCGTTCTTTTCAGGACACCTCATTGCTACATTACCAAGGAAAGTATCATTTCTTCTGCTCCTCAGCAGCCATCAAGATGGAAACCACAGAGTGTAAGCCAAACTACTTCCCTCTTCCTGGCTAGTTTAGCATTGCAATTTCTCTCAGCATAACGCGTGCTCCTGCTGCCACCTACCGGCAGCCTCACACCTTCTGCTCTTTCTTTGTAAACTCCATTTGTGCGAAGGAGAAGCCATCTGGCTCTTAGCAAACCTTCCAAACAAACAACAGGCTCAATGCAGACAACCAGCTGGTAAACCTTCCCCCAAAGTTGGTAGAGCTATAAGGGAGAAGTAATTCCCATATACCTCCCTTAGGGACAAATCTTTTCTCCTTCTAAGCTGCTCTCAGTTTCTAAGAGATTTCACCTGCTTCCATGTATTGAAAGAAATCACAGATTCTGTGATCCACAGCATCTAAATTTGGATGGTGGTCTGCAAAACTGGGGAATTCCATGGCCCTAGCACTTAACACTGACCACCACATCAATATCAATAACAAAGCAGCGGGTAACAGCGCCTTGACCAAGAAGGGTCTAAGTGGCTGGCAAAGCTTGGCTTGTTTTCCTCCTAGAGGGTGGGGCCCAGGGCAATCATGCTCCTGCACATCCTGGACCGTCACTCTGGGCGGCTAGAAGCACCAAAGGAATCCATTCCCTTTTCCAAGGACATCCATCCATGACACTTCTCCCTGCCTCCCAACACCCACCCTACAGGACATCATGACTTATCATCCAGGGTGGGTGGTTGGATTTTTGTTTTTCTTTGTTTCCCTTTCCTTGATAAAATGGGGAACAACCCTTCCCGGGGGTGGGGGAGTTTCTTTCTGACTGTTGGGAAGAAAGAAAGAAGGAATTGTTGTCACTACAATTAGGAGCTCATCAAAGCTTCATTCTGCTCATCAGCCATCATTGCCCTCCGTCCTGCACCCCCGCATGTTCCTCTAATTCAATGCCCGCCTAATGAATAACTCCTAGGAACAAAAGAGCCTTTCAGGCTGGCGCACGTAATTATTAGAGGAGCCTTGCATAACTGTCACAGACTACTCATGTTTTCAGGCCTGTCTCTAAATTTGGTTATTCACAACCTTTATAGCTCAATATTATTGCTTAACTGTGATCATTTTCTAATTATCCTAATAATACCTATTAAATAATTCCCATTAAATCACTTGAACCAGAGCAGCACAGGCCAGCTCAAATACAACTTAACCTAATAAGCATTGGTCATTCATTAAGCACCAGGGCAATCTTTTAAAGGGGCTGAATATTAAACGCAAAGGAATATTATTATTGCACAAATGTTATTACAAGTTGGAGTGTATTAATTTCGATGCCTGGTTTGCACATCTTCCGTTTGGTTTCCTTCAGGGTCGCTCTCCTTGACTCGACTCTTCCAGGCTCCAGCCCCACGTTGATCTGCATCTGTCACCCACACAAGGACAATCAAGGGAGGAAAAGGCCCATCAACTGAACAGGGGAATTAAATTACTAAGGATGTAAAGGGAATGAAGGGAATCCATCTTCTGTCTGGGTCGACACACCTTTGAAAACAGAAGCTGGCTTTCTTCAGCTGGTAATTCAAAATAGCCTTTCTGTACACTTGAGGAAGAGGGAGATTTTCAGAAGCTTGAAAAATCTGGTGTCTAGAATTTAAATTTTAAGCGGTAAAGATTAGCGAGTCAAATCACAGTGCATGTGTGTGTGGATATTTAAGAGTACTTTGTAAAAAAATGGGTATCGGGCGGCCTTTGTTGAATGTCTGCAATGTGGTAGACAATCTTGGGAGGCATCCTGCCCACCAAAGCCCTTAATTCTCAAAATGACCCCGTAATGTGAGGGTTATTAGCTCCATTTCTCACGTATGGAATCTGCAGCCCGAGAGGTGAAGCAATTCTCCCAGAGTCACGCAGTCTAAACGCAATGGGGCAGAATTTGCACACAGGGCTCTTGGCCGCCTTTCCCCAGCACACCACCCTGCCTCCCCAGCAAACTGAAATATGCCCCAGCTTTGCTGGCTTATTCTTTCCATTTCTAAGGCTCTCACTGAACCCTGTGGATTCCCAGAGACCAGAGCAGAGCCTTCTTGATGGGGAATCTGGCCGTGCAGCCAACAAGGGCAGTTCCTTGTACTGAATGTCCCAGCAACAGCTGTAGAGGTAGGCAGGGACCCTCACTCCAGGCAAGAAACAGTTATTATTTTTGTCATGAAGTCTACTCCTGATAGGCGGATTTGGGTTACCTTTGCCAGGAAATGCACAGTGTATTTTAGTAAGAAAAGGAACAGAGGCGCCTGGGTGGCTAAACGTCTGCCTTCAGCTCGGGTCATGATGTCAGGGTTCTGGGATCGCGTCTCACTCTGGGCTCCCTGCTCAGTGGGGAGTCTGCTTCTCCCTCTCTTCCTCCCTTACTCGTGCTCTCATTCTCTCTCTCAAATAAATAAATACATAGAATCTTAAAAAAAAAAAAAAAAAGAAACAAATACTAATCGTCTCTCCCATGCCAGGTGCTATGCTAGGACTTCCACATAAACCATTGTAGCCAATCCTTACCACAAATCAAAGACACAGATATGCTGATCACTCCCACCTTACAAACCAGATCTGAGGCTCAGAGGGAGAAAGGCAGACCCCAGCATTTCCCTGCCACGCAGAAACAAGCAATCCATGCAGCTATAGAAGCCCACACCGCAGGGCCCCTCACTTGGCTGAGACCTCGCAAGGCTCTGGGAGCAACCCTCCCAATTTTGCCCATGGGGCTTTGTACAAATTTCAGGCCTCACAAAATCCAGGTCTGCCCCTGTTGGTGCCATCACTCTCAAATAACTGAACTTTTAAAAGAACTGGAATCCTAACATTCGCTACGTTGTTGAACAAGTACCATGTTGCTTACGCGACTGCACGCAGAGATGTTTTCAGGGTCTGGTTTTTCACACGTGATATCCAAAACACAGAAGGCTAAAGACATCACATTCAAAAACCAAAGAGACAATGCCACTCCACCCCCACTAACTGTAAGGGTCCCTCCAATTCGCTAGCCGTGAACTAGTACTGGGGCAGCTTTCCAAAATGTAGGCTTCTTTAAGCCATCCCTCACCTCAGAATCCTTGGCTGGCTCCTTGTTCACTGAGGCACTTCATGTCTTTTCCCATCTGGCCTTTGCAGGTGCCATTCCCTCTTCCAGAACAATCTCCACATCTCCTAGGTGAAGATGTGAATTCCTATCCTTCCGGTGGTTTCCCTCACCATGGATCACCCCTTCCAGGTGCTTAGCCTGAGCGCCCTTCTCCCCAAGGTCAGTGAGGAAACTTGTGACTATGTTCCCAAGTCCCCCTCCCCGAATGCTGTTCCTCTCCCCACCCCTGTCCTTCTGAGGTGCAGTCTGTTTATTTACATGTCCACATCCTTCAATGGACCATGGACCTCTCAAAGGCAGAAACTGGGCCGTGCTCATCGTTATAGACCCATTGTCTTCATGTCTCCCACATGGTAGGTCTTCACCAGAGGAATTCTCTTTGGATCTAAGAGTCTGAAGCTATTAGTGGAACACTTACCATTTCTTGTACCAGACAAGACACTAATTCATTTTCTTTACTTTATATATATATATGATATCTAACATCTTCTTTAATCCTTATATCAGTTCTGAAGGAAACCACAAATATCCCCATTTTAGAGGAGAAAATGAAAGTCTGTAAAGGTTTACGATGCAACTGGCCCAATGGACATGGCTAGAAAAGGATGAAATGAGAACTTTGAGTCCAAGTCTGGGTTCTGATTCACTACCAATGTTGTCTGAACACCTCAGTGGTTCTTCTGAATTTCTCATCACCCCTGGATTGCAAAAAACATTCACACAGAGATGAGATGGGCAGGCCGGAAACCCAGGTACAAGGCCCACAGGTTGGCCAGGACCCTAGGAATTTCCAGTGGGACCGTCAGTTTGATATTGGAAACCCAGCGCCGCATGTCCGCGTTAACGGTTCCATGGGGTGACGGCATGGCTAGACCGGCGCTATTCTCAGACCACGGACGTGGGCCCACACCCACCTCTCCAGGGCTGCCTACCTGCTTCCCCTCTCAGCGCCTTCTCCAGCCTCACGCCTTGGATCTCCGAAGCCCTCTGGCGCTCCTCGACCTCCTCCAGCTGCCTCTGGATGGCCTGCAAAGCCAGGATTGTGTGTCACACAGGGACTCTGAAGGCATAGTCATGTGGTACGGGGCGGGGGCGGGGGGCACTCAGTCTGCTACTTACTTTTTAAGAAGAAGAGGCCCTGTTCTTATGATGTCCCTCCTTGGGTAAGGACCTCTGAATTCCCAAATAACAAGATCCTTTTTTTTTAAGATTTTATTTATTTATTTGACAGACAGAGATCACAAGTAGGCAGAGAGGCAGGCAGAGAGAGAGATGGGGAAGCAGGTTCCCCGCTGAGCAGAGAGCCGGATGCGGGGCTCGATCCCAGGACCCTGGGATCATGACCTGAGCCAAAGGCAGAGGTTTTAACCCACTGAGCCACCCAGGTGTCCCCCCAAATAACAAGATCTTGACGTCTCTCTTCTGTAGTGTGACAACATAAAGCAAGGAGTCTGTCTAAAAGCTCCATCTGCCCCCAGGGAGATGTGAGAACAGTCATCCTTGACCAGGCCAACCACACAGATGTGCCATTAAGCAGAGGATGCTGGGCTAGGTGGGTGGTTCCCACGGCTCCCAGACTCTTCCACGTCTTCGCCTCTGACTATGGTCAAAGCACACGAGACAGGCAGCAACTACTCAGAGGACACGGTTCTAGGGGCAAACACAGAGCATGGTCGCATTCCGTTCTGCCAAGAAGAGCCAGCAGATACCTCCTGAGAAGCTGGTCTGGAGCAGGAGATCCCAGGCCAACTCCCGGGGCTTGGTGCACCTTGCTTGGTGTGTCCAGCTCCCGTCCTCAGCTATAGACGGTCCCTCTTCTTTCACTGTACCATGGGGCTGACACCCAGGGGCCTCTTAATATGCAGGTGTGCAGTGGCTGTTAGTAGCAGATGATGGACACGAGGCCCCGTGAGGGACAACCTCACACCTTCCGTAGACTCGCTGTTGGTACCAGACAAACTTGGGTTTCCATCTACGCTCCCAGTTTCCCTACTGGCTATTTTTCTCTTGTTGGTGTTAGGAAGGAAAATGAGGGGAAAGACTTTCCCAGGTACATTCTGTGCCCCATCGGTTTCCTCTGCTTTCAAACAGCATGCTGCCAGAAGGCAGATCTCATGGCAGAACAGACTTCGCACCTGGCCAAACAGGGACACAGAAGGAGCCGGCAGCTGTCTGGGCAGGTAGAAAGTATGTGCTCTCCCTCCTTCACCTCACAGCAGCTGTCTCACCCCCTCTCCTCCTTAACTGCACATCTTCTCGGTCTCCCCTGGATTCAGAGGACAGTCACTGAAGTACCTCCAACCCCATGAAGACAAGCAAGCGGGGGTCAGGCCTGAGGGGCCCCCTGGCTCTCCTCCTCCCAGCTAAGGGGGTTCACATCCCAGGTTTAATGTAAAATCTGAAATCGACGGGAATTCTATGTAACACCACTGTACTTTCATGCCCTCTGTCTCTCTTTTAAAGACAATCCTGTTGTTATGAATCCATCTCTTAATGGCACGACATAGGATCACTCATGGAAGGGAAAGACTTAAATGACTTTATGACCAAGTATCATGACTTTATGACCAACTATCATGACTTTATGACCAACTATCATGACTTTATGACCAACTATCATGACTTTATGTCTGTATGGTGGTTGCAGACTGAATTGTTTCGAGCCCACCCCCCCTTTATATGGTGAAGCCCTACCCCCCAGTGTGACTGTATTTGGAGACAGGGCCTTTAAGGAAGTAATTAAGGTTACATGAGACCATCGGGGTGGGCCCCCAATGCCACAGGACTGGAGACCTGACGGGAAGATGAAGTGACATGAGAGACATCTCTCTCTCCAGCTGGGCCCAGAAAGAAGGCAGTGTCTACAGGCCAGGAAGAGAGGCTTCACCAGAGCCCAGTCCTGAAGGCGCTTTGATCTCGGGTTTCCAGCCTCCAGAACTATGAGAAATAAATGCCCATTGTTTAAGCCACAGATTCTGTTGTTACGGCCCCTGAGCAGACTAATACAGCGGCCGTTCTTTGGAAGCCAAGGATGAAAATCTTGAAGACTAGAAGGGGCTGCTGTGAGCACTGGCAGATGAGGCTTCCAAAGGCTGTGGTGGTTCTCATCACCACCTGCGGTCCAGAGGGAGCACATAAGGAGGGGGAGTGCCAGTCTGCCAAGCCACAGCATGAAGACTTAGCTCATTCTCACAAGGCCATGTTACATTGTTTCAGGGAAAGCTGTTTCAAAAGTTGAGAGGGGACAGAGGGACTTTCTGGGGATTTTCCCTGTCTGTTGGGTGAAAGGGGTGGCTCCCTTGTCAATCACTGTGAAGGGTAAAGGAGGCTGGGTTAAGAGGCTTCCTTCCTCAATGGAACTACTTGGCCAGATAAAGGGGGCAACTGAAGGAAGGAATAGAAAGGAACACTGAGTGAATAGGAGTGGTCACTCTAAGTCCTTCTGTCCTAAAACCTAGCTGTTTGTCAGGGCTAAGTCTGGGGTCCTCAGGGACATGGGGAATGCCTTGACTTTCTGTTTCCTTTGCCTGTCTGTGACAGATGAAGGCAGACCCACTGGGGCAGAGATCAGAGATGTTAGTGCTAACAACCAAGACAGGGAATCTATATATTGAAATGCTAGATGCCTGGGTTTGTGACGAACCCTGGAATAGAGACAGCTCCTAATAGCTGTCAGTTCAGCAGGGACACTGGCAGGAAGTCAGGGGAAAGTTGTATCCTCGTGGAGGACGAGACCAAGTCCACTGCCAATGTGGCAGTCAGGGCTTGGGATGGTTCCCACGGTCCTGTGTTGGCTGTCATTCCAGGCTCACTTTGTACGACACACGTTTGCAGATGGAAAGAGTGGGCCAGCTCTACACCTGGGCTCCTCAAGCCCCAGGGTCCCACCAGGGACTGAGTCAGGGTCTTTAGGATGCCCACAGATCTGGTCATTCAGAGAAGAGAGGCTGAACTTTCCTCCAGCCTATCTCCCCCAGTACAATAGAGACTTCCAAGGGGCTTTCCAAGCCATTTGCCAGGTCCCTGACCCCAGGCTCAGTCACCCAAGTCAAGTTTGTTTTCTGACCTGAGCTTTATGAAGTCTTTTCAATTCTTCTTGCTTAACCAATTGTTTTGTTGCTCTCTCCAGCTTCCTTCTTCTTCTGAGCGTCTTCCTTTCCTACAAAAACCAACAGAGAAGAAAAAGTGGATGTGAGAGAAATGGGGTTTAAGTCTGCAAAATAATGACACAGGCTTCTACTTGCTCCAGCCAAGCTACTGCTTAGCTTTTAGAACGATGACGTCCAATAGAACTTCTGGCGATGATGGAAATTTCTGTATCTGTGCTAAAATATGCAAGCCCCTAGCCACATGTGGCTATTGGACATTTGAAATGAGCTAGCATAAATAAGAAACTGAATTTTAAATTTATTTCATTTGCAGACATTCAAGTATAAATTTAAACAGCCACATGTGGCTTGTAGGTGCTCGATTGGGAAACTGGTGTGTGTGTCTGGGGTTGGGAATAGTGTCTATGTAGATACGTAGATGGGCTTTATAGAGAATTGACTTGGTAGAGTTGAGGAAAGGAATAACACAAAAATTATACTCTACACAGGTGCTACCATAAGGACCAAGAAGGATGAGCCTGAGAGGAAAACACACAAACATGAACACATACACACACACAACATGAAAACCATTTAACAACTTTAAACAATCCTCAGGTTAGGTCTACATTGCTTAATTAAACTGGGAATAGAGGAATATGTCTAAATATTTCTAATATAAATGTTTCTTGGCTTAAGGTAGGCATAAGATTGCTCCCTTCCCTACTTTATTTTGCTTGTGCAAATATGTCACTGATGTCACTGGATTTTGTGTATGCCTGTGCTTATAAATCCAGAACACTCAAAATCTATTTGAAATAAAAAATAGGTTGAAATTGAAAATAGAATGTGAAATAGAAAATAGAATAGAATATTGAAAATAGATGTGGATCTTGGTAGTGTCACTTCGAGGTTTGGAAGACCCAGAGAAAGAAGAAGAAATGGTATGGCCAGATCCACATATTGGAAAGCAGAGGAGACACTTCTGGTTGCAAAGAGAGCAGAAAATACTGGCGGAGCACTGGGCCCCGGTGCCTTGCAAAGCTGACATCAAATCCCAGCCAAGCTGTGTGAGTTTCAGCCTGCCACACAACTTTCTGAACTTCAGATCGATGAAAATGATTGAATGCCTACCTTGTAGGGATATTATAAGAATTAACTGAGAGAATGTGGGTCATTCCCTTCATAGAATACTTGAAAAGGATAGGGGATAAATACGTAAATACCATGATTTTTATTATTAGTGACATGATTACTAGATCATATTATAAATTAGCATGAATACAATTATTTTTCATATATGTGTGCATATATATGAGTGTATGTGATATATACCCACACATATATATATATATAGATATACATATTTATATATATATATCTCCTATGTATACAAAGTAAATGTTCAATTTGGGCTAGTTTTACTATCAGTTTTTCTTCTTGGAGCATACTCATCCACTTTCTACATATTAAGATAAGGATGAGAGCATGCTAGAGATTTCTTTTTAATGCTGGCAGAAATAAATACGAAATTAAAATTTTGTTATGGCTAGCCTGGTGCCTGGGCATTCAGTATCTGTGATTGAACTGGATGTTTGCCTATTAAAGGGAGTATAAATCCACAAGGGCAGAATGGACCTAATAGGTGTATTCCAGATACTGCCAGAGGAATCCAGGTCCGCAACGGAGATCAGAGATTATGCCTGAATAGCACATTCGGGCTACAGGGCCCCGCGGATCCTGGTCATTTAGTCACCCATTCCGTGGATATGGTTGGGGAGACCATCATGTTCCTCAGCAATCAGCCAACTCTGAAGCCTCAGAGTGTCTACAGATCATCAGTGAAAACATTTATCTTGATGAAATTTCATTTTTCTAGAATATTCCTTAGGCTCTAGAAATCCAAAGACCTTTTTCATCCTTGAAAGGAAATTCTAGCTCTCAGAACTGAAACTTATTCCATATCATATCATCTCCCCAGGAGCTAGTTTCTAGATTGACTGTCAAACACCCTGAACAGAGAGAGGATCTGGGGCATTTGGGGGGCAGGAATGGAACCCCACCATTAGACGGCCAGGATCTTTCTGGAAAGGTTAAGGCAGAGGGGCATGGTGGAAACCCTGGTGGTTGTTGCCCAGAGACTGCCTAACTCCATCACAAATATCTCTTGAGCTTCCATTATGTTAATTTATATAATAAATCCCAGCACATCATGAGTGCAGATATTACGTGGATTTCACATGTATTAGCTCATATATCCCTCAAATTATACTTAATACTATAAGGCAATCAAAACTTGGACCAAAATAACTTGCCCAAGATGGCACAATTAGTCATTGGCAGAGCCAGGAGTTAAGCCCAGGTAGCCTGAATCTAGCAACCACATTTTCAGCTGGTCTACATGGCCTTTCCTAGGCCAAATACTGTGCAGGCACATCAAGGACCTCTGCCTTGTAGAAATGTCAAGGTTTCCTCCTAAATTAAGACCACTTAATATAACTTCAAGGGGGGTGGCATGACAGCATCACACCATGTTAACACTTTAAGCAGCATAGTTGCCAAACGTTTCCCGCTTTATCAAGAGTTAGCTAACCAGAACCTAGAGGAGGAAAGAACGCCACTATTGCCTTTTATTAAAAGATGTTGACATAGAAAAGAAGGATGATGTGTTCACAAATGCTCGTCTAGTCTAGTGATGAGCTGGCCACGGTCCTTCCATCCTCAAGAGCGGCAATGACAGCAGAGAGAGGCAAGGAGAGAGGCTCAGGGCGACAAAGGAGAAGACGAAGGACAGAGAAAGGGAGCGATCTGGCAGGACCCAGGACGAATGCCTGCCCCAGGTTCCCCGGTCCAGGCCTGGCTTTGGGAGGGGAGGGTGAGGAGGGCCAAAGCGAAGGGAAGGGGTGGAGTGTTCACATCCTGTCTCCAGTTTCCTGCGCAAAGGTTCATTTGAGCTGATGTGAGCTCTGTGCCAAGGGGCTGGAGACACACCTGTAAAGAGAGGAGAAAACCCCTGTTCCTTCAGGGTGGGCCCTTGGGAAGTAGTCAAGAAATAACTTTCGGCCAGCTTCCCTTCCTGTAAGAGTGGTCAGACGCCAGGTGAAGCAGGCAAGCTTTTCCACGCTGCAAGTTTAAGTGCTGACAGGCTCTGCTCTGGGCCAGCAGGAGGACAAGGAGCTACTTGCAAGGCTTGCCCTAGATCTCATAGTCTTGCTATTTGATGTGTTTGGGCTATTCCATTCTCTTCTTCTCCTCGAGTGTTGGAATGGCTGTTAGCATGACTGATGAATGCCTGTATTCATTTGAATACAGACTTAACTCAAGGTCACTGAAAGGGATGAGAGGGACAGGAAAGAAACCCCAGGAATCAACATTACACACCAAATTCATTTGTGTTGAGTACTGAACTAATCAGAGATGTCCACGGTTAGAAATGAAAAATGCATATATATTCTTTTTCATTTGCATTCCCTCCTTCCTTCCCTCCCTCTTACCCTGTCTCTCCCTCTCCCCCACCACACACACAGACACACACACACACACACGTGCGCACACACACACACACTCTCTTTCTCTCTCTCTCTCTCTCATGCCATGTCCCAGCCCCCTCCTGACTTGCTCTAAGCTGGGCCATGGGGAGCTGGAACCCCTGAGTGACTTGAGATGATGCCAGAAGTTCCTAATGCCAGATATGGAAAAGTTGAGTCTAAGTAAATAAATTTGGTTCTCTCCCCTTCTCCTCAGATCCTCACTGCTCCAAAAAATAAACACTGTTAGCACAGTGAACTGCCCCTCTGTTCTCCTGGGAAGCATTTTAGGTCCAACCATTCATCCCTCAGTCCCAGTGAAAATGCCCTGGCCCCAGTGGATCAAGAAAACAACAGTGAGGTTTGGTCACGGGATGTGTCTTCATGTCTGTGACACACAGATACCTTTAAAGACATATAACAATGTTTGTGTTTTTAAAATCTGTGGGTATGGAAGTTGCTTAAAGTGTTTTCCAGAAATACGGTCATGAAGCCAAGAGGACAGCCATCTCCCTAGCTGGCACGCAGCTAGACCCTTCCACAGCGGGGACCCTTGGAGTACCCACGTCTGGATGCAACTGCATGGTTCATTTCATAGTTCTGATTAGAATAAACATAACATTTTCCATGCAATCTGCCTCTAGTACTTCTTAAATGAAGCTGTGTTTCCCCCAGGGAAATATGCATCCGCTTGTTGTAATTTTTTTCGATGGTTTGCTTGTTGGACCACATATTAAACCCACTTTAAGAGCTGCAGTCACCAAATGATTTTAAGTAAATATGTCTGGTTTGTTGTTGTTGTTGTTGTTTTTTTTTTTTCCCCTGCCGGTTGAAGTTTCTGAGAAAGGCAAGCTTCTAAAAGTTAAAAAGAAAAAAAAAAAAGATCATTCTTGGTGTTCCAGGTAAAAAGTGGTTGTTGTCAGATGCAATGAAACGTGATCCTAATGAAACCGCTGCAGCCAGAGTCCACCGCAGGTCTGAAACCTGGGGGGTAAATGGCCCCCACAAGCCAAGGCCTTCTTTGGTTGGCCGGGTGTTGTTACCTTTGACTGCAAGGAAGGCTGGGGATGAAAACCTTCATCTGCAGAGGAGGAGTTGCTGGAGGAAGAAGAAGAGGCGGCCCCTGTCACCTGCCCTCGGCTAGGGATGTGTTTGGAACCTGAAATGGGAAGAGAAGAACTCACTGAAATCCCAGCTTCTTTTCCTGCCTTGTGCCCCAAAGCTGCTTCTCCCTCTCCCTTACCATCATTCTCTTCCTCCCTGCTCTTCCCTCGCTGCACCTGCCGTGAGCAGGAGGAGACAGTACCTGAGGGCAACTGAAAATTTGGCCCTCCATGTTAATTACATTTCTGGGTCCCTGCCAAGAGCTTTGTAGCTCTCCTTTCATATTAAAAAAAAAAAAAAGGTATTATGCAGAAATCAATTAATTCCTTAAACACCATTTATATGGTGTGTTGCTTAGAACGCATTCGGCGATGAAATCTATTATTAAAACACTTGTCTGAAGTTAGCTGAGTTACCTAAATGCTCGGGTAAGTTTCGTTCTGCAGAGTAATTGAATGCAAAAAAGTCCAAGCCAGCTCTTAAACAAATCGCCCTTCTGTGGCTCACAGCATCTGGCACCCATTTTTACTACATGACATCTGCTCAGTGTAAAAGAGCTGGCGTCAGAATGTCTGGTCATAGAAAAAAAAAAATCCCAAATGTAATCAGAAGCAAAAGGACGCTAAGCCTGAGGTTTTATCACATAGTCTCATGCAACATAAATATTTCATTAATTATGGCTAAACAAATGCCACTTTTATTTTCCCAACTTGCAGATATTATCACATCACCGAAGTGATGATTCAAATGCCAGGAAAGGCAGTTGAAGATAGGGAGGGCTCGACAATGCAGGACCCAGGGGAGAGCTGGAGTCCAGGAGCTCGGCCAACCTCCGAACAAGAGGTAGATGGTTAGAGGCGGCAAAGGGCCCGTGTTCGCTAGAATCTCTTTGTGATCAGGCTGGAGACCATGTGTGGTAAAATCCTCCAGGTGCCACAGGAGGCTTTTATTCTTTTCAGCAAGGACATCTGTCCCTGAACATCCTCCTGATGCGGAGTTAATGAATGATGTCTCCATGAACCTGCGCTGGATACTGTCACAATGCGTGAGGAAGCCACGAGAGGAAATGTACAAATCTTCACTCTGCCGTGACAGCTTATATCTGAAGAGAAATACGTGCTGGGCAGAGAGAGAGAAGGAAAAGCAATTCCATGTGACTCACATTCTCTCCAGTCTGCCTTTTCCTCCCCATAATTTTCAACTATTTACCCCAGTGGGAGAGGCCAAGTTTTAAAAAAGAAGGGTAATTTTAACCTCTGGGAGCACATTTACATATGCTGTTATTCAAAGCAAAATAATGCAAAACATCTATATACAAGTACAGCCTCCCCAGGGAAGGAGTTAACTGTTTTCCACTACAATTTGCCAGATGGGGAAGCTCAGGTGAAGAGAGCATCAGAGGGCAGCATAGTAGTGGAAGGGGGCACTGCTGGTGGTGAGCTCAGATTGTCCTCCAACACCGGCTACTGGGTTACTATGGAGTAATGTAGTCACAGAGTGTTCACCTCTTAGTGTGTGAGCTTGAGGAGCTAACTTCAATTTCCTGAGTTTTTGGAGCTCACAACTTCTGACTTGCAGTACTATAGTAAAAGAATATAGGTAATCGATGGAAGAGCCTAACACAGTGCCTGGTTCATTGAAGAGGTGTAAATAAATCTTGTCATCATCATCAACAGTAGCAGCTGCCTCATTGTTCCCATTGACCCCAATCAACAATACTGTAATATTAGCAACACTGCCTAATTAGCCTTCATTGTACAGAGAAGTATAGTGACCTAAAGTAGAAACTTCCAAAAATGAGGGATGCTTGGGTGGCTCAGTTGGTTGGACGACTGCCTTTGACTCAGGTCATGATCCCGGAGTTCCAGGATCGAGTCCCGCATCGGGCTCCCAGCTCCACGGGGAGTCTGCTTCTCCCTCTGACCTTCTCCTCGCTCATGCTCTCTCTCACTGTCTCTCTCTCAAATAAATAAATAAAATCTTAAAATATATATATGAAAAAAGAAACTTCCAAAAATGAATATAATAGTTCCACTGAATCTTACTTTGAAATCGAGAAGAAAATATTTCCAAATATACTGCATTTCTTAAACTTCTGGCCAACATTATATATAGTTACCTTTGAATCTCTCCCCCATTTACTTTTTTCCATCACAGAACCATCGATTCCAGAAATTTACTTTTCAGTTGCAAAGTTAAAAAAGACTTGGCAGCATTGTTTCACTCTGGCTATGATGGAGTGACTGATTCTGGGATTGATCTCCCACCGCAAAGCACTAGAAATCAGGACAAAACATACCACACAGCTGTTCCCAGACATTAGACAACAGGGAGTGTAGAACTGTGATAAAGATAAGAACAGAACCCAATGAAGCCCTACAATCACACTAGCTTCCTCTCTAGAGACACTTTCCAGGCCACAGTGTAGGTATGAGGAACCTAAACAACGTACCAGGTTCGTTGAGTTGAAAAGACAGAGATCAGGGTTTGGGTGAGTGGAGGCAGCTAGAATGTTGGGGGAGGGGGTAGAGGAGAGAGCTATGCAGAAAAAGCACGTCAGGAATAAGCACAGAAGTCCCCTTGAGTCTGTTGCTTAATAATAAACTTTAGATGCATAGAGTGTAACTACATGACGCTGGGCCTGTTACTGGAAAGTTATAGGCTAAATAACCTCTAAAGCTTTTAAGAGGATTGAGAAACCCTCAAGTTCCACACAGCTAGGGTAGAACAAACTTTGGGGGCATTAGAATAGAGGCCACAGAAGAGTCATACTTTACTAACAAGGATAAATTAGCCCTAGGGTAAAGGTTATTATAAACTGCCCCAAATACGTTTAAAAACAACCTCGAAAGAAACAAATTGATCTTCAAATTATCCTACTGTCTGGTAACCATTTTTACTGTTTACATAACATTCTTTAAATGAAGAAACAAAGTCTAGACACCCTACAATGTAATAGTCACCAAACCTAGCAGCCAGAAAGCAACTACTAGATATGCAAAAGAGCAGGACAATGAACTCATCATCAAGAGAAAAATAGTTAATAAAAGCAGACTCAGAGATAATGGAATTAGCAGACAAGGATTTGAAAATAACTTCTAAATGTGCCCAAAAATGGAAAAGGCAGTATGAGCAGAATGAACAGGTAAAAAAATATAGAAAAAGAACCAAATGGAACATATAAATATGGAAAATATAAACTCTGAAATGAAAATTTCACTGGGTCAGCTTAATAGTAGATTAAACATTATAGAGAAAAATAGGCTGTGAAATTAAATAACAGCAATAGAGATAATCCAAAATGAAACATAGAGGGGAACAAAGACTGGAAAACTGAACAGAACTTCAGTGATCTGTGGGATAACATGAGGTGGTCTAAAATACATAAGATTGGAGTGCCAGAATGAGATAGAAAAAGTCATTGAGAGGCACCTGGGTGGCTCAGGGGGTTAAAGCCCCTGCCTTTGGTTCAGGTCATGATCTCAGGGTCCTGGGATCGAGCCCCGCATAGGGCTCCCTGCTCAGAGGGGAGCCTGCTTCCTCCCTCTCTCTCTGCCTGTCTCTCTGCCTACTTGTGATCTCTGTCTGTCAAATAAATAAATAAAGTCTTAAAAAAAAATAACGAAAAGAAAAAGTCATTGATGTAATATTGTTGAAAATCACACAAATTTAATGAAAATTGTAAATTCACAGTTCCAAGAAGCTCAATAAATCACAAGCAGGGTAAGCATAAGGAAAATCATAGCAAGGCCCATGATAATAAACCAGACAGAGAGATAAAATCTTAAAACCAGACAAAGAAAAATGATATATACAGAGAAACAAAGATAAGAATGTGCATGGACATCTCATCAGAACCTAAATAAACCAAGGGATAATGAAACATCATTAAAATGCTGAAAGAAAAGTCTGTCAGATTATAATTCTATGTCCAGTGAATGATTCATTTAAAATGAGGGAAAAAATTAAGCCTTTAGGATAATTTGTTGTTAGCAGACATACATAAGAAAAATGTCAAAAGAAGTTCTAAAGCAGAAGGAATATAACACATGGAATGAAGAGCTCCAGAAAGAGTAAATATAAAATAATTTCCCTTTTGGTTTTTAACTTCTTTAAAAGATAATCAACTATTTAATGTAGGATAGTGTGAAATAATAAAAAATATATAATTTGGTCTCTGTCCCTCATTCCCACCAATATTTGGTCTTTGATTCCAGTTCCTGACACAGAGCTCCTGAAATGCTAGTCATTCTGAGTGAAGAGTTCCCAAGTCCCCTGACTGCCAACAAGCTGAGAACAACCAGAGAAAATACATCCTTTTCTGGAGCACGTTGAATATTTACCAAATTGGTGCTATGCCAAACCATAAGGAAACAACTGAAGTCATACATAGTATGTCTTCTGACAATAGTGAGATTAAGCTGAAAATCAACAATATAAAATATAACTAGAAAATCTCAAAATCGTTAGAAATTATGTAATACTTTTCTGAAAACCAATAAAAGTAAATTGAAGCAGATAGGATAAGAATATGTCATAACAACATAACTAGAATGTAGCTGAAGTAGTGACTTGGGGGAAATTTAGAGCTTTCAGTGTAGACACTGTGCAAAAGAAAAGTTGAGAATCAATGTCATAAGATCTATTTTAAGAAGCTAGAAAAAGAACCAGCAGTGAACCTAAGAATCTAAAACGAAGAAAACAATCAAGATAAGAACAGATTATGAGAGACAATAAAAACAAAACAGAAATAAAATGGAAAATTAACAAAGCAAAAATATGGTTCTTCAAAATATATAACATTGATGACTTCTAAGAAGAATGATTAAGAAAAAAGATAAAGAAAACACAAATCACCAATATTGAGGATGAAAAGTCCTCTGGAGTATTCAGGACTCTATTATACAAACTATCTAAATTTGAAAATTTGGATAAAATGGACAAATTCATTGAAAAACATGACTTACCAGAACTGACATAAGAAGAAATAGAAAATCTGAATACTTATGTATCTATTAAAGAAACCGAGTCCACAATTAAAAATCATCCTACAAAGAAAATACTAGGCTAGGTGACATCGTTTGTGTTCAAATGTTTGAAAACAAAATAACACCAGTGTTAAAACAAATAAACATACAAACCCTCTTCCAGAGAATAGGAAAAGATGGAACACATCTTAACTTGTGTTACAAGGCTAGCATAAGTTTGAATCCAAAACCTGACACAGATATTGCAAGAAGGAAAATTTCAGACCCGTAACTCTCATAAACATAGTTGCAGAACTACTAAAAACAACTAGCAAATCCAATATAGTGACAAATAAAAAGATGATACACTATGACCAAGTTGGGTTTACTCCAAGAACACAATAATAGCATAACATTTTCAAATCTCTATTAAAATCAATGTAATTCAGTATATTTTTGATTAAAGTAAAAAAAATGATTATCTCAATAGATTTTAAAAAACATTTGATTAAATTTATCATTACTCATGATAAAAAGTCAGAGTAAGCTAAGAATAGAAGGAATCTCCTTTAGTAAAATAGAGAGTACCTATCTTAAAAACTTACAGCAAATAATATATTCAGCAGTGAAATATAATCCCTCTGTTATTGGGAGAAAAAGACAATGATGTACATTCTTAACATTTCTATTTAGCATTATATAGGAAGTTGTAGGCAGAACAATAAGGCAAGAAAGTTAAATAAAAGGTATACAAATTGAAAAGAGAAATGTCAAACTGTATTTGTAGACAACATGATTATTTATTTAGAAAATCCTACAAAAAAGCTCTTAGAATAATAAGTGAGTTTAGTAAGGACATGATAAAAAGTCAACTGTGTTTCTTTATATCAACAATAAAATGTTGAAAATCAAATGAAAATCAAAATGAAGAAAGCCATTCTATTTATAATAGCAACAACAACAAAATGAAATACTCCAGGGATACATTTAATAAAATATATGCAGAATCTACACACTACAAACTCCCTAAGAGAAATGAAAGAAACCCTGGCTAGAGAGATATTCCATTTTCACGAACAGGAAGACTCAGCAGTTGTCAATTCTTCCTCAATTGACTTAGAAATTAAAAAAACAATCCCAATCAAAATTCTAGCAAGTTTACTTGGTAGAAATTGATGAGATGAGCTCATTCCAAAATTTATACAGAAACACAAAAGACCTAGAATAGCCAAAATAATTTTTTAGAACAATACTGGGGGACTCCACTACCTGTTTTCCAGACCTGCTCTAATGCTACAGTGAGCAAGAGTAGAACGCTATTAGTGTAAGGATAAACATATAGAGCAGTGGGCAGATTAAAGGGCACAGAGACATACCACACATAATTAGTCAGTTGATTATCGTGAAGGTGTCAGAATAACCCAATGGAGAAAGCATAGTCTTTTTAACAAGTAGTGCTGACAACTAGGTATCTATAGACAAACAAACAAAAACCAGAACAACAAAAACAAAAAACCTTGACTTTTATTCACTATAAAAAGTTAATTAGAATTGGATTACAGATCTAAGCCTGAAAGCTAAAAACTGTAAAGTTCTGGGAGAAAACACAGCAGACATTCTTAGTGACTTTGGTCTTAAAGATTTCTTAAATATAACTCAAATTACAAAAGAGAAAAATTAATAAATTTGACTTCATCAAACTAAAAAATCTTCTGTTTTTTGGGAGGTGTTGTGATGAAAATAAAAAGACAATCCACTAAGAGAAAATATTTGCAAATAAGTATCTGGTAAAGGATTTATAGCTAGAATTTTAGGAACTCTGGCTAAATAGAAGACTAAGAATATTGTACACTCTTAGATCAAAAGACTCATTATTCTAAAGCTATCAAATGTCTATAAACTGGGACACCTGGGTGGCTCAGTTGTTAAGCATCTGCCTTAGGCTCCTGTCATGATGGGAGGGTCTTGGGATTGAACCCATTCCTGCTCAGCAGGAAGCCTGCTTCTCTCTCTCCCACTCTCCCTGCTGGTGTTCCTGCTCTTGCTTTCTCTCTCTGTCAAATAAATAAATAAAATATTTTTTAAAAAGTCTATAAATTAATCAATTAAAGGCTATCATTTATAACTGCATCAAAAAGTCAAATACTAGAGAATATATCTAATGAAAATAGGGCAGGATCACTACAATCACAAAACATGGACAGAAACTAAAGACCTCAGGGAGGCATCATGTCCATGGATTTGTTAATTCTCTCCAAATTTATCTATAGATTCAATGTAATCCCAATCAAATGTTCAGAAAATATTTTTGTGGAAATTGATTAACTGATTCTGGAAGACACATGGAGATACTAAAGGCCAAGCATAGGCAAGACAATCTTGAAGAAGGACGAAGTGGATGGTCTATTCCAGGCTGTGAAGATTTATTATTAAGCCACTTAATGAAAACAGTGTGATTCAGGCACAAGGACGAACCAGTCAGTGGAACAGTATAGAAGGTCTGAAAACAGACCTGCCTAATTTATGACAAAGTATCACAGCAATGACTTGGGGGTTGGGGTGGAGGAAGACAGCCTTGTTAATGAATGCTCCTGAATCAAGTGGATAACATAAAAAAATAAACATTTCCTCTACCTCACAGAATACACAAAAATCTATCCTAGTTTGGTAGCAGACTAAACTGTGAAAGGTATGGGACACCTGGGTGGCTCAGTTGGTTGGGCGGCTGCCTTCGGCTCAGGTCATGATCCCGGGCGTCCTGGGATCAAGTCCCACATCGGGCTCCTTGCTCGGTGGGGAGCCTGCTTCTCCCTCTGCCTCTGCCTGCCACTCTGCCTGTGCTCACTCGCTCGCTCTCCCTCTGTCTCTGAAGAATAAATAAATAAAATTAAAAAAATAAAATAAAATAAACTGTGAAAGGTAAAATAATAAAACTTCTTTAACTTGTCCAATAGAAATATAATGAGTCATACGTGTAACTTAAAATTTTCTAGTAGCCACATTAAAGAGTATAAAAAGAAACAGATGCAATTAGTCTTAACCATATATTTTGTGTAGCCCCAAATTTCAAAAATATTGTAATTTCAACAAGTGGTCATATACAAATTGTTGAGATATTTTATATTATTTCATTCATACTAAGTCTTCAGAATCTGGTACATGTTTTATACATTCCTATTTAGGTTACACTTTTTTAGTGGTTAAAGTCAAATGTAATCCAAAAAGTAAAAAGTTGTGTTTAATAGAACATTTTTCATTGATTTGCTATTTTTTTTAAAATTTATTTATTTGTCAGAGAGAGAGGGAGAGAGAGCAAGCGAGCACAGGCAGACAGAGTGGCAGGCAGAGGCAGAGGGAGAAGCAGGCTCCCTGCCAAGCAAGGAGCCCGATGTGGGACTCGATCCCAGGACACTGGGATCATGACCTGAGCCGAAGGCAGCCGCTTAACCAACTGAGCCACCCAGGAGTCCCTGATTTGCTATTTAAATGGAAATTTCTTAACATTAAAAATTCAGCTCTTTGCTCATACTAGCCACATTCCAAGTGTGAAATCATGGCTACCATACTGGATGGCACAGTTCTAAAAAGTAACACAGAACATCTTTATGACTTCAGAGTAGGGAAAGGTCTCATCACTGGGGTATAAAAGCAGCAATAAAGGAAACTATTGATAACTACGGCTGCATTTAAATAAGTGATGTGTGTACTTACAGAAGTTTATTATTAATACGTCACCTTTAAAGAGTGAAAAAGTGAGCTTGAGAATGGGAGAATTACTTATAATACATATATCTGACAGAGAAGACTTTTGTCCAGAATCTACACAGATTACAAATCAATAAGGAAAGGGCTGTCTACACAGTAGAAGTATGGGCAAAAAGACTTGACTACAGACCTCACAAGAGAATATCTAAATAAGCATGTGAAAAGTAGTGTAACATCACTAGCAGGTAAATGCTGATGAAAACAATAATGAGATACCACCATAAAAATGGAGGCGTCCAAGCACAAAACAAAACTGAGCCTGTCAAGCATTGCAAAGATGGAGGTCAAGGGGAGTTCTCATTTCCTGCTGGAGTCTATACCCACTGGTACAAGCACTTTTGAAAACCAGGGGACAGTACCTATTAAAGCCAACCACGTACATGCCTACCCCACGACCTAACAAGTCCACTCCCCGGCGTATACTGACAGATTCTGTCTTTGAACAAAGTCTAGGCAAGCTCTTCTGAACCATCTTCTTAGCTGGGCCTCAACCTTGGCCTAGAAACACTGCAGTCTCTTTGCATAAACAATTTAGCCCACCCACTTCCTCCTACCTGGAAGGAAATAGTAAGAAAAAGTACCTGCCCGAGAAAACTCAAAGGTTGAGAAAGGAATTTAGTGTTTGTTCTAGCCCACACCTGCTGATAAGTGGCTGACTACCCTTTTTTAGAGAAGTTGATAAAAAGGATTTTAAATGAGAATCCTTCCTCCGTCCCTTTGAGATGTGTATGTATCTCCTACCACTCAAGGATGCCTTTCTCAAGCACCTGAAAGCCAGTCCTTTGAAATGCAGTCATCGGGAAGGATAGGACCTTTGTCTCCCCGTCTTTATGCGAAGACAGAATCCTAACTTCAACAGTCTCTGGCTAACACAGTGGCTGGCCTAATCAGCACTGATGCCCACAGGGCCTTTGTAATTTTTCACTGCCTTGACCCTACTGAGCCTCTGTTCAGCCCTTCCCTCGTCCTTCAACCTCCCTGTGAAGCCCCCAGCCACCTCTGCGGAAATCAAAGGGGAGTTCTGTTTATATAGGACTCTCTCTCTTCTGTTGCAATAGCCTATTATTAGAATCCATCCTTAACACTTTTCATAGCATCTGGCTTTATCTTTGACAATAGTCAACAGAAACGATTGGTCTCCAAAGGCTCAGAAGCATTATTCACCCTAGAAAGCGAGAGAAAACCGCTAAGTCCCCAGCATCAGATGACAAGTTGTGGCACATTCGAACAAGAGAACAAGAGAGTAAGAGGTAGCGAGGCAAAGAAGGAACCGCCACGGCACGTGACAGCGTGGATCCCTGCCCCCACCCCAGTAAGCCAGCCACTGTAGAGACGTGCACATTCTGTTGTTGCGGAAGCAATATGCTCAGATTCAACACCGAGGAGACCTGTTTATTATCTCACAGTATCTGGCTCAGAAGTGCAGGTAGGCAGGGCTCAGCAGGGTCCTCTGTGCGGGGTCTGACAAAGCTGCAATGGAGATGTCTGCCATGCCAGGGTCTCAGGGGCAGCTCAGGGTTCTCTTCCAGCTCATTCAGGTTGTTGGCAGAATTCCGCTCTTGGTGGTTGTAGGAGAGGGGGCCCGTTTTCTCGCTGGCTGCCCACTGGAGGTCCGTCTTAGCTCCCAGAGGCCTCCTGACCACATAGGGCCTCTCCTAACTACTTCTTCCAGGCCAGCAGGATCTTATCTTTCTCACCCCGAGAGTTTCAGGAAAGGGCCCCATCCTTATTAAGGGCTCCTCCGATTAGGTTAGGCCTACCCAGAATAATCTCCCTTTTGATTAGCTCATAGTCAATTGGTTTAGAACTTAATGACATTTGCAAAATCTGGTAACTTAATCACAGGAGTGAGATCCATCATATTCACGTTCCCATCAGAAGCAAGGGCAGGAGATTCTACAGGGCAGAAAGCGCGAGTTCCTCTGAGAATTCTGCCTACCATAATACTGAACGATCCAATGTTTGTACAGTGAAAACCTGCTGAAGTAATCCAAGATGATAGGAGTGAGATGGTAAGCAAGCACTTTTGTTGGGAGTCACATATATGTGGGAAGAGGCAATGATGGAAACTTCTGAGTGCTGGTGATTTTCTGTATCTTGATCTCAGAGGTAGTGGTACAAACATGCACTTTACAAAAATTCATCAGTTGTGTACTTAAGATTTGTGTACTTTGCTGTATATGTTTTATACTACAATAAGGACTTGATGCAAAAATTTAAAAAGACATTGTCAGGGTGCCTTGTTTAATTATATACAAGAATGATCATCTGTGTTAAATTTGTATAAAATCGGCACTGGTAAGCACTTGAAATCAGTTTATGCCCCTAAGTAATTTAAAGAGAAGTTTATATATACTGTTAATTTACCCAGAAAGTTTTGTTGTAAAAATAATAAAAATTAAATTTCAGCCGATTTATTCAAGTGATCATAAATTCGAGGTATTTCCATTCAAATACGTTTTGAGAGTTTCTCATTTTCAATTAAAATACTGTTTTCTCTCTCCATTGCTTGGGAGTATACCCATGTGTTAAATGTGGAGATAGTAATAGAAATAGATAGATAAGGAGAAATAGATAGAAAGCAGATACTCAGTGTGTGTGTGTGAGATTGGTGGGTGGGCTGGGCAGGGAAATAAAAGGAAACTAATGCACCTAATCTGATAGGGTAGGTAAAATCTCTTAGGATACTGACCTAAGAACACCTGTAAGAAACACAAAGCTCTTCCATGAAATGGACCCAGACACTATTTCCAGAGTTGGTCAGCCTTAACCTAATTCCATTCTCTACCTTCTCATTCTGTTCCAAGCCAAGGAAGTCATACCGTTCCCTAGTGAATATAAATGAAGCAGTTCTCTATGATAAGTAAGTCAGGAAAACACATTCACCCCCAGTTACTGTAATCGGCATATATAAAAGCCATATAAATGTGAAATATATGAACTAAAGGCCAATCTTACTAATGAATTTGATACAAAAATATTAAATAAAATATTAGCAAACAGAGGGCGCCTGGGTGGCTCAGTTGATTAAGCTTCCAACTCTTGGTTTCAGCTCAGGTCATGATCTCAGGGTCCTGGGACTGAGCCCTGCATTGGCTCTTTGCTCAGCTCAGAATCTGCTTGTCCTTCTCCCTCCCCTCTGCTGCTCTGCCCCCTCCCACCTGCTCTCTCCCTGAAATAAATAAAATCTTAAAAAATATACTGGCAAACAGAACAGAAAAGCATATTAAAATAGTAAGACATCAGGACCAAATGGTATTCATTTCAGCAATATAAGGATGGTTCAATACCAGTGAATTTATTATGTAACTCACAGTAGTAGTCAAACTATGGAGAAAAAAAAAATCACACAATCACCCCAAAGTGTACTGGGTGACATTTGATAAAATTCAACAACCATTCATGATTTAAACACTTCCAATAAAATAGGATTAGATGGCAATTTCCTCAGAGTGTTTAAATTTATCCTGGTCAATCCAGAAGCCAGCCAGCATCATGCTTAAATGGGAAAACATTCACATTAATGAGATGCATTCTCATTAGGGTTAGGAATGTCATAAGGAAACCATATCACTACTTTTATTTAATATTGTTCTGGAGGGTCTAGAAACCAAAGAAACTAAGGTAACAAAATAAATTGGAGGTATACATCTTTTAAACAAGAGGTAAAGTTACAGTTTAAAAAACATTACTTATTTGTTTATTTGAGAGAGAGAGCAAGCATGAGCCGGGGGAGGGGCAGAGGAAGAGGGAGGAGCAGACTCCTCGCTGAGCAGGGAGCCTGGTGTGGGACTCGATCCCGGATCCCTGGGATCATGACCTGCGCTGAAAGCAGATGCTTAACCAAGTGAGCCACCCAAGTGCCCTAAAATTATCATTATTTACAGATGTTATGATTGCACATTTGGGAAGGACCCAGGAGAGGCTATTGGAAAGCTTTTACAAGCAAGGAGAATCTAGCAAAATGGATGGGTGCCAAAGTGCTATACAGAAATCAGCACATTTCAGGTATACAAACAATAGTAGGAAGATAGATCAAAAGATTTTATTGACAATAGCAATTAAAACTAACCTATGGCAATAAACTTAATAAATATGCACGACCTATAAGACATAAAGTTTGAAATATTCTGGGGGCACCATAAAAAAGAGAGCATATGGGAAGGCAATTCATATCATACAGTTGTGAATTCTTGCCAAGTTTATTTGTAAACTTAATCCCATAAAAGTAGTCATGGGATTTTTTGGGTATATAAACAAGCTGATGTTAAATTCATATAGAATATCAAACAAAGCAGGAAGAGCCAGGAAGTTTTTGAAAGAGAGGATCAATCATGGGATACTCTTCCTACCTAATACATCCATAAATTGTAAAAGGTATAAATATATAAAGGAACATAATTAAAACAGTGTGGTACTGATAAGTAACAGACAAGGTATTGAAATCAGTCCGAGTACAGGAATCTGATGCATGACAAAGATGTCATCTTTGTCATCTCCCATAAGAGAGGAGAAGATGGGTTAGTCACTAAATTACTTCAGAATAACCAGGGAAACAGCTTAAAACATAAACAAAAACAGGGTTGGATCCATACCTCACATGTGATGTTAGGATAGTTTCCTGATGTAAAATTTAAATGTAAAAAAGTTTAAAACAAACAAACGAAAAAGACTAAGAGCAACTATAAGAAAATTCTTCTATAAACTTAGAAGAAGCTCTTTCTAAACTATTATATAAAGCCGAGGAGCCATAGAACGAAAAATTGCTTATAACTACTCTATATAAATAAAATTTTTATATGACAAAACCCACCATAAACAAAGTTAAACACAAACAAGAAGCTGGGAAGAAATATTTGTAATTACCATCACAAAAAAGGGCTATATTTCCCTTTTGATAAGAGTCCTTTCATATGATTCAGAAAAATACCAACGACCCATCAGAAAACTGAACAAAAGACAGAGGTGATAGCTGACAGAAAAGGAAATGCAAATGATTTTTTTAAATTTTCTATTTTTTTATAAACATATAATGTATTTTTATCCCCAGGGGTACATGTCTGTGAATCGCCAGGTTTACACACTTCACAGCACTCACCATAGCACATACCCTCCCCGATGCAAATGACTTTTTAACACATGAGAAGATCCTCAATCACCTATCAGACTGGTAATGATTAAAAAACAAATGCTGGGTCGCACACTGGTTAGTGCAATTAGGGAAACACCACCCTCGTCTTTTGATGAATGAGCGCCAGGTGATGAAGGTCAATTTGGCAGCATCTCTCAAAATCCCTGGTCCACAGATCCTTCGTTCTAGAATTTCTACTTCCAGTACTTCCACATATGCCAAATGGCCTAAGTTCCCAGGTCATTGGCCCAAGTTCCCAGGTCAATACTGCAGCACAGTTTACAACAGCAGGAGATCGGAAATAAACTTGCCATCCTAGGGGACTGGCTACCTACCTCCACACCCACACAATGGAATACAGTGCAGCTATAAAACATAAAGCTCTTTATGTGCTAATATGTGATGATCTCCAACATAAAATTAAAAGTATGATAAAAAGTGTGTCTAATACGCTAGCGAACTACCTTAATGTGAAAAAGAAAGACTATGTAAATTTGCTCTTATAGGCATGAATTCTGTCTGCAAGAATGCACAGGAAGCTGGTGATCATCATGTCTGTCCTCAGGGACATGACCCGGGTGGCTCAGGGACAGGGAAGGGAGATAGGACTATTTATTCTGTGCATTTTGTATCCTTTTATTTTAAACCACATGAATTATTATCTATCAAAAAATGCACAACACATCAAAGTTTACAATGGGATATAAAGGATATAGTTAAACTCCAGCCTGTTTGTGCTTATCCTGAGCTTGACTGAAAATAAAGTCTCTTGTTAATCTCTGTAGCTTTCTGATTAAGGAACCAAAGAAGGAAAAGAATTTTTCACTTGAAAACTAAAGCTCTAAAATAAAAGCTAAATAAGAAAAAAGTTAACAAAATTAATAAAAACAAAGTTGCTCAGGGATAGGAGGGGCGCCTGGGTGGCTCAGTCAGTTAAGTGTCTGACTTTGGCTCAGGTCACGGTCTCAGGGTCCTGGGATCAAGCCCCACATGGAGCCCCATATTGGGCTCCGCACTCAGTGGGGAGTCTGCTTGAGATTTTCTCCATCTGCCCCTCCCACCCGCTCATGCTCTCTCTCTCTCTCTCAAATAAATAAATACAATCTTTAACAAAATAGGGATAGGAAAATCACAGTTTGTTTAAAGCCAGCAAATAAGTATCAACAACAACAAAATAAACCATGTGAGTGTTTAACTAAACTGTCTCTAGGGATATACACCAAAACTTTGGCAAGGGAGAGAGGGGGGAAAGAATAGCTGTTACTTAGAAAAAAAGAAAAGATATTGCGGTATTGTTGGATTATTCCAATTCTTCGATGTATTAATTGCTTCAATAATTTAAAAAATTGCAATCAGATTTAAATATGAAAAAGCCTAAGTTTCCATTGGTAAGAAAACATATGAGTGTGTTTAAACAGTAAATTTAAAAAATATAAGCTTAAAAGAGGCACCATTTTTTGACTAATGTTTTTAAAATGTACTCAATACAGGTGACAGTATGGTGAAAAAGATATTTCAGACATTAGCACTGAAATATAAACTGGTACCCTTCCCTCCATTGAATTCATATTTACAACATGCAGTTGTAAGATATAACACAGAGAACTCTCATAGATCCTTTATCCACACTGTTAAAAACAGTTTGCTAGTACAAATTGAGAATCTTAAAAATATTCACATCTTTAATCCAGTAACCTCATTTCTTGGAACTATCCTAAAAGAAATACAATTCAAAAGAAAGAAAAACCTATATGCAGAAAAATGTTCATTCAATACCATGTGTAAAATATAAATACATCCATATGTATAATTTACATATACATATTGTCTATGAATTAATAAAACAGTTGTTTTCTAAATAAAAACTAAATTATTTACCTAATGAAACATGTCCACTACATGTAATACGGCCATCAAACCACATTTGTGTAAACGATGTGCTGTCATAATAGCTATGATAGATACTGATTTTTAAAAATACAATTCCGGGGGTAAAACTTAGTAAAAGTTGCCGTATTCAGTTGGAAAGTGGTGTGAGACTATGGCTGATCCTTTGTTGTTTTCAAAAACTCTCCGTAACATCATTTCAAACTTAATTTTTTCCTAATTTTTCAAATTCAAGTTTTCCTACTTTTGTCAGAATTTAATTTGGGAAGAAGGAGAAAGTGAGTGATGACTATTGTTAGTCCAGTAAGAATGACTGACTTCCCAGCAGGAACTGTAAACTTTTGTTAGGAAAGAGCCACTTACTTGCATCTTTGTCAGGAGAAGGAGGAGGTACTCTGTGCCCCAGGCCGGTGCTATTGAAAGGCTGTGCCAGCTTCTCCAGGGGCGTGGTGCTGTCCATCGGCTCCCCTGCTCCCCTGGGGGTGCTGAAGAGGTCCTGGAGGTCCTTTCTTTGTTTGGATTCTTGGAGGGAACTCTCAAAAGATTTGTCTTTGAGTCTGAGGGAGGAAAACAGCGAGATTTTTCCTTTTGGAACCCTAGAAGCATCTGGGGACGTCTCTTGCAAACTCACTTTCTCAAGGAGTGTGGGGACATCTTCCATCTTGTGGCAGGGAGGGCCAAGGGATGCCGGAAACACCTTGGATGGTCGGTTGGGCAAACTGTGGGTGCGGAGGGCAAGGTCTGGAGGGCTAGGGTATGAGGGCTGGGCAGCCCTGGCAGGTGGGGAGCCCCAGGAGAAGAAGGCTGAAGCCCTACTTGCCATGTCTCTCCCCGGGGACTGCTGGCTGCCGTCTTTATTGGAACTGGTCTTGCGAAGGCTGAACGAGCAAGTGCTACCATGTGGCTGGCTGGTGGGCAGGTTCCTTGATTCTGGCTTGGCAGAGGCCTTCCTCCCACCTTCTGAGTTGGGGAGGAAGGGATCCAGGGACCTTCGGAAGACATTTGCGATGAGCCGAAGTGGGGACTTGGGTGAAGCCCGTTCAGCTGGTGTCCCCGTCTTCTCCTGAGCCCTTCCCTGGGCGGGCGGGGTCTCTCTCGCTGTCCAGGGGAGCAGCAAGGGACTGACCGGTTTCGGCACACGGCCTCCCCTACCATTGCCAGCACTTCTCTGGGCAGCCTGTGCCCCAGCTTCCAGGCTCACACTCTCAGGGATGGAACTGCCCCAGTCCAGCAGCTTTGTCTTCTGCTCCGGGGTGAGGACTAACTTCTTCAAGCCCAGCTTCTTCCTCTCTGCCAGCTCTGACCTGTTCTCCTCTCCCTTGCTGGGTCTGCTGTTCTTTTCTCCTGGGTCCTCTCCAGCCCTGGGAGATACCTCTTGGTCTGACAAACACCTGTTCGTCCCTCCAGTGGGGTCTGGGCCTCTATGGATGCTACTGGTGTCCCCAAGAGAGGCCTCTGCTTCGTGACACCCATCAGAATTCATCTCTGCAGGGCTGGGGGTCTGGGGGCTGGCGAGGCCATCTTCGCCAGGCCTTACCATGAAGTACTCTGCCCGCTCCAGTACTTGGCCATGGGGCAGATACAGGGGCATGTCCTTGGGTACCCCTTGGGCTCTGGCGCGCCTCAGAAAGATTGGAGTAGAAGGGCTGGAGTGACCTCTTGAGATCTGTGAGGGCAGGTTGTCAGCTGTCACCTAGAGGGGACGGGCAAAATGAATGGATATTTAGGAACTCCCAGTATTTACTTATAAGGGGAGGCGTATCTCAGTCCACAGACCCCTCCCTTCCTCTCTTCAGATCTCAGCTACCCAAAGTCTAAAAGAATTCTGCCCGGGATGATTTCAAAGGGCTGCTCTTCATTCTAAGTGGCTGCTTTGGGACCTGCTGGGATCTGCCTGGAGTCCCTGTACCAGCACTGATCAAAGGCTTTGCTGGGTGCTGGATTAGGTAGGTAAGAAGCCAGAATGGAAGGCAGAGGCGTGGACAAGCTGCCGGGCCAGCCAGGCCGAGCCGGCCTGGCCCTTGTGAATGGCCACATGTGTACGGGAGGACAGATGCTCCATGACTGGCTTGGCCATGGTCCTTGTTAAGGGGTACCTTGCACCCATAGGTATGTTCCTCCAACAACCAAGAGCCCATGATTTCTTCCTTGGAGACTACTAAGTTAAGGAGAGGCAGTTACCCTTCTGGGCTGGAGCTGTGGTGGCAGAAGAGTGGCCTTTAGGACTTTTCAATGACCCTTCTAGACCTGACTCATGCCTTGCACCACTCAGAAAGTAGTCATTTGTAGCATGCAAGAATGTGGCCTTGGCAAAGGAAGAGCTTAGGGAAATTCTAGAAGTGGCTGTGCCCTGCCAAGAGCGCTGGTGCCTGAGGGGCAGGTCATAGGACAGGAGCTTACGAGAGCACATACCTCTTCCCATCTTGTGCACTCTATTTGCCAGAGCCTGGACCAGGGTCCAGCAGGTAACGGAGGCTTGATAAACTCATGTTGAAGGTAAAGTCCAAACTGGAGTATCTCAGTGATACCATTTTCTGTTCAAGGGGGATGTGCTTCCAAGAGTCTCTGGTGCCACCAAAGGGAGCCTCAGTCTGTGTCTGCCTTCCTTCAGCTGTGAGTTCCTCAAGGTCGCCTGCTAGGCCCTCAAGGGAGGAGCTTATATTCTAGCAACTCTGCACGCCACAGTCTTGCCCAGAGTCTGTGCCCCACAAAGTCTGCTGAGTGAGTGGCTGTGCTCCAGGGCTGGCTGAGAAGGAACAGGATGGCTGAACTCTCATGAAAACGACAAGTCAAAAAGGCCTGGGGGGACGCTTGACAGAGCATCTCATGGCCCTGGCTTTGCACCTGGGTGACCCAAGAGTGCTAAGAATCCAGAGTTAAGTGTGGAAGTGGGTGAACTATGAGCAGCTCACCTTCCTAACATCCGCACAGGGCCCCAAAGGGTATTTACCTGAGGTAGGGAGAAGCCATCCAGAGCATTCCCTGGGACGCTGGCTGAAGAGAAAGATGGCGGGGAAGATGGGGGAGGAGATGATGAGGAAGAAGAAAGAGGAGCAGGTTCCTTTGAAGGTGACATAGTTTTTTTGTTGTTCACTGGCGTCAAACCTACCGAGGAAAGAACACACTCTCCATTACAGAGCTCTTATTGCCTTATTTTATCACAAAGAGATTTTAAGAGAAGCTCCAACTTAGTAAATAGAATCAGAGGGAGGAAGGTGTTGGAGACTGATTGAGAGGCTCTGGTGCCCAGAGTTTGACCTTAGGAGGAACGGGTGAGAAGTGGCAGCCTCCTGTGGGGGAACGGAGGTCCGAGGATGAAAAATCTAGAAACCATCACACTTCACACTCCCACAAGGATGTTCCTGAGAGACGGAACAGGGATTCTCCGGGACATGTCTTGGAAATGGATGCCTACTTCTAAGGTTTCCCCTAAAGCCATCGTGGGTGGGGTCTGGACTGCGTTAAGTCACTTAGTCAACAAACCACCTGAGGCCTCTTCCCACAAAATGCCAGATCCTCAGCTGTGGGCTTGGGCAGGGTGGGCCATCGCTGATAATGAATCCGGCTTTCCTTCTCACGTGGGCGCCAAGGGGCTCTCCTGACGAGATGGTTTGTTTGAGATTTTCAGAGAACACTAGGGAAGGAGGTTATAATGAGCATCAGATCATCTGAAGCATATGGAGTGGGGTTCGTGCCAAGCTCCTGTTGGTCAGGGAGCAAACGAGATGCAGTGCGTGTACTCAGAGCGAAGTGAGAAAGGAGTGTGTGGCTGGGGCCCTGAGGACGCACTGAATTTCGCCCTGTGGGAACTGGAGTCCATTGGTCTGGTAACTGCAGAATTGTGACAGCCGTATCCTGTGAGGTCAATCTCTCTCTCTCTCTCTCTCTCTCTCTCACATGAGTTCACACACACGCCCTCTGGGAACCTTAAATCTAAAATCTCAAGAGCTTCACTTCTGTAGCTGACCATCCCAATGATATGTCCTCCGAGGGATTCAGAAAATGCCACACTCTTTTGGAATTGTCCGCTCAGTATATGACCCTCCAGCCCAGCCACCTCTCCTGTGAACCCTCCCAACAAATGAGTCTACCTCCCAGAGACTTCCCAGAACCTATGTGTGTGTATACCCACTCCTATCAGACTCCCTGCCTGCGGCCACTCTGCTGACCCATTCCAAGTTCCCTCCACGGTATCCAACCTTCAGATGTTAGCTCACTTCCTAACCCAAGACAGTCCTCCGGCCTTAGTTTCCCCAAAGCTCCTCCCGTGTAACCCATATAGACCAGGCCAACTGCGTCCCCAGAAAAGTTCCTTCCAGACCCATCTGGGTTCTTCAGGATTCTGTCCTTCTTTCCTTATACACGCGGGCAAGTGTGTCAGAACATGTATCCCAGTTCTGGGTTCTGGAAAGACAGCCACCACACACATATGTTCCACAGGCTTCCAAAGTGAAGCCCTCCAGAATGCTTCTGAGGAAAAGATAACCCAGGGGAAGAGATCCGAGGGTGGCAGGAAGGAGCTGCTGGGAGAAGGCTCCAGGCTGCCAGGAGCCAATGCAGGGGAGGCTGGCTGGACTGTCACCCAAACCCCCATTGCAGCCCACAATTAGATGGTTCGAGCCTAAAAAGGCAAATGTTGTGAGTCAGTTGTTGCCTTGCTTCCTGTCCTCAGCTTGCCAAATTCCTGCCGAATTCCTCCTCCTCCTCTTCCTTGCCCCCTCATTCTCTTCCCTCAGCTACCTCCTGAATCAAACTCCTCAGCGTGTCTCAGAGTCCCCTTGGCTCAACAGACTGCTTCTTTGTTCCCCCTAGGAGCTCTCTGGAACCTCTGACACAGAGCCAGGGACACCTTGGGAACCAAACCTGACAGGAAAGCCTTGGGGTTCATGAGGTCATGACCCAGGGCTGCTCCCTCTCTCCTTTTATTAATCCCTGCCCGCCACCCCCACCACCAGGGAGTCCTCTCTGCACACTCGTTCCTCATGCACTGGCTTCAGGAGAACTGGGACACAGCTCGAGGGGACACAGCTCGAGGGGACACCTGCCAGTCGAACTGCCACCTGGGAAGGAAAGGCCAGAGCTATGCTAGAGGCGACCGGAGACCTCACCTGCCTGAGGTGGCTGATGTCTTTGGGTTCCCTCAGAGGATGCAAAGGGGAACCTGGAACCCCACCCTGCTTCACACCCACACCAGCTGCCTGACATTCTCCTCACGTGAAGAACAGGACGGCTAGTGTCGCTTCACGGGGAGGCCGAAATGGATAAAAAGTGGCGCCCGGGGTAGAACGCAAAGTCGATGCAGCATGCTAGCTAAATATGAGCTCCAACCCCTCTCTTCCTCCCACGCACACAAGTTGTGGCCAATAATGACCCCACTGAACTGACCTGTTCCAGAGGGGGCTGCGCACCCCTACCCTGGCCGGGATTTCTCTCACTTGTAGGCTCAGGGATTCCTCATTCACCAACTCAGATCCTTCCCTGCAGGTTCCTTCTCGTTTCCCGTGGACGCTTGGCACGATCCAGTCAGGCTGCCTCAGTGCCAGGTGCTGCCGGCCCTGCTGGTCCCATCACGCCAGGGCTTGATGAGCAGAGCGGGTCTGGGTTATGGCCCTCAAACCCCCTTTGGCTCAGCTGCCTCTTCTCTGGGCCCTCTGGCAGTGACCTCTCACCTTGGCTCTAGAGGTCACTGTGACTGTGGTCAGCAGAGGGAGGGTGAGAAGGGCACTGACACAGCTCCCTCTGTCCTCCCACCAGTGCTGGGGCCAGAACTAGCCTTGACGTGGTAGTGAACGGACCCAGGAGACGGCGCCCCGGGTTCTGCTCCTTACTACAGTAGGACCAGTGTTGCCCCCTGGGGTTTCCTCTTGGGCAACGTGAAGATGACCAAAATGATGCCGTGAGGATTCTTACAAAGACCGGGATTCTAGGGTGCAGCTTCCCAGAATTTGGAGTTTAGGCGATGCTCCAGTCTCCCAAGGTCTCAGCGCGCCCTCTAGGGGCAGCTGCCTGCACAGGCGGAGCCCGTGGGCTCCGTTCGTTTCTGCACCAGGTCCAGCCGCCTCATTCCTTGGCTCCTGTGTTTGTTCACTCATTTCTGCTCATTCATTCAGCAAGCAACGACTGGACACGTCCTCTGGGCCAGGCCCATAGAAACGACCCCAACTGAAGGCCTGCCCTCAAACCAGCTTTTACATACACTTGAGAACCAGCATCTGGGATAACTAGAGACACACTGATGCCCTCAGGGGCATCCCAGAAACCATGCTGCTGGTTAGCCGTCCTCTCCCTCCCGTGCCTCCTCCAGCATCCCCCAACCTGCTAGCAGGGGCCCCCACCAGACTCACTGCTCGTACCCTGAGGAACTTCTCGAGGGCAAGGCAGAGCCCCTTGTACTAGCGGCACTCAGTGAAGTCAGCTGTTAGCACTGGGTGAAATCCGTACCCAAACGGACCGCCCCACCCCACAGAAGCAGAATTCCTGTGATCTGAGGAGGGGCTGGTGGGGGGAGGGGAAATGGAGTGACCTGGGCCTTCAGTAAACATTAATTCCCTTTTCTCATCACCCTCAGTGCCTGGGACTGCAAGATGATTCCAGAGACATTTCAGGGTGCCCCAGGTGGGGTGGCCTGCCGGTGTGCCACTGAAGTCCAGCTCCAGAGGCACCCATTATCCCAGCCTCACCCAAGGGAGGGAAGGCCTCGAATCTGAGGGTTGCTGGGAGAATGAATGACTCATGGGCCAGGAGTCCATGTTGACTCAGAAGGAAGGAGCCAACTAACTAGTGCTCTGTTCCAACTTCAACAATGGCTCTTTTTAGAAACTTTTGTCTAACCCAAGGCTTTCCTGGGTCCACCTCTCCCAGAGCAAAGCCCAGAGAGAGGGGGACGGGCAGGGGAAGATGGAAGGGGGACTTGGAGATGGATTAGAGGGCGCCGGAGGGGATGCCTGCCCTGTAAGGGAGGCCCCACAGAGACTGTTTCCAGCCGCAGAATGCGGTGCCACCATGAGTGGGGTTACTGCGCCCCCTAGTGGTATATCCAGATGCTTTGGTGTCCGTTATTGTAGTCACTGGTCCTCACCCAACCCTGTTCTCAGGGATGCCGGGATCAAAGCCTGCTCAGAGAAAGAAGCAGGTGTGTTTGTATGGATGGGTGTGTGCATGGATGTGGGTGTGGCTTCCTTCATTGCTTTGCCTATGACTGCATGAGGTCATTCAGCTGATCCCCTCAATCCAACTCGAGTGCACAGAATGAAAACACATAGAAGCTCTGGGTCTCGATTTCCTCAACTGTGTTTCAAAAAGTTTGCAGCCAATCATTACTAACACTCCTTCCAGGTGCAACAGTAGAGCTCTAAGGCTCCATGATTCCAGGCTGGGATGCTGAAGGAGAAAGAAAGGTTCTAAATCCTTGGAAAATGCTTCCTTGAGTCAGCAGTGGAAACAGTCAACCTTCTATTTCTTTCCTTGCCCCTAACATCCCAGAGGCCAGGTCAGAGAGGACATGCATGGAATGAGAACAGCTGCCCCTGAGAATTGACCAGAAGACACTGCCCATGCCCCTCCCCGCCCACTCCCAGAGAGCTCATGACTCACTCGACTGGAATTTTCTTCTCCAGCTCTGGTATTTGCTGGGACTTGGAGACTGGAAGCTACTGGCCCGTCGCAGAGCTGTGGTAGAAAAAAAGAAAAGGGGAGAGAAGACAGGGAGGGAGGAAGTTAGACTTACAGGAAAACTATGGGGTTTTCTCCTGTGGCACATTTTATAGACTAATAGTCATAATTGACTGAACCCCTTCCTTTTCCAGAATGCATCTTCCCATCCCTACGACACATACCTCTCAACTTTTCATTTGCTCCTTCGTCGAGTATATATTGAGACCCTGCTTTGGGACAGGTACAGTGATCATTCAGAAAATGCCTCAAATTATGAGCCATCATTCTAACTCACCCATAATTAACACACATGTGTCCCTGTGTATGTGCACACATGTATTCACGCGTGCCCATATATACACATGCTTTTGTGCACACTTGTTTGCTCGTTTTCAGCAAAGCAGTTCTTCAAAGCTGGTCTCACATCAACATCCCATAAATGTAGTAGACAAACCGGAGCTGCTCTCACGGAAGCCTGGAAGCTCTGGGAAATTCTACGTCCTCTCCCCCTCCCCCACAAAGCCTCCCAAACCCTTCAGGAACCAGGATTCCATGGACTGTGTACTGAAAAGCCTCCACCCAGGTGGGTCTTGAGAATTAGCTGAGCGAGATGAATATCATATGCAGAAGAACGTGGCCTTGGCCTTTCAGGGTGTGAGAGATGCGCATGTATCCCATTCCCACACTGGGCCCTCAGATATGGTCTCAGGCTCCGGGTCCCTGCGGGGGTTCCTTCAGAGAACCTTTCCTTCAGAGAAAGAATGGGGAACCGCAGGCACACAGGGGGGACAAGGGGGCGTGGAAGGAAAGAACGCCCCAGGAGTGATATGGGTGTGGGGGAACGGGGTCGGGAAGGTTTGAAGCCAAGGCCCAGCCCTCTCTTGGTAGGAAATCCTGGGTCCCACACCCTGCCAGTGCTCAGAACTGGGCGTCAGCTCTCATCAGCCAGACTGTGGGGTGCAGATGGCAATCCCTTCTGGGGGCTTCTCTTCCTTGGGACAAGATATGCCAGTTCCTTTGGTCCCTAACTCCCCTCTTTCCCTTACTGTCCCTAGAGACCACATGAGCCTGTTCTGTCTGGTGGGTTCTTTGTCCCACAGGCCTCCTGTCATATCGAAGCCACGGGTTTGAGGGGGAGCTGTGTGGAGGGGGGCAGGGCCCAGCCTCCTCTTCCCCACCATTCAGTCTGAGCCCGTTCCTCCCTTCTGCAGGCTCAGGGCAGGGCCAGCCTGGCTGGACAGTGTGCAGCAGGGGCAGGCGGGCCTCTGGGAAAGCTACCTCCTGCTGACCATTACTACAGCCCCTCCATCTGCTGGTGGAGAGATTTCCTGAGAAATGTAGAAGACAGCTTCAGGCTCCTATTTTATTGCTTCTCCTCAGCCTTTTCACTTTGTGGAATGGAACTTATTAAAATTGGCTAAAATTCACAAGCGTTTTTCCATCGCTGGTGTTTATAGGACACACATGTGCACATTTTTAACCACAATAGGAACAACAGGGTGGGTAGCAATGAATCGATCCAGTCATTTTGAGAAGCATAAAGCAAGCCCGGTTCCCTTTTTCATCTTATATTTTATTTATATTTATTTTTAGGGAGCGCTTTTGGAGCTCTTACTGCATGACCCACTACAAAAGGAGTAAGGGGTAAGTATCTTGCCATATGGTGTTAATGATAATAATAATATTGTTTTATTGTTACAAACTAGCAGTATGCTCTGTAGGTCATTGGACCATCCCTGTTGTCAAATTATTGCCAGAAAAAAAAAATGGAGAATACCAGTTTTTCTAAAGCAGAAAAAGATGGGGGCAGTCGGCCCCCCAGCTCTAACGGGTTTACGCCCCAAACCCGACGCACTCGATTGATTCATTTCATTGTTTCGGTGCGCACCTCACGACAAACTGATGCAGACAGGCCCTTTTGGAAGCTGCTCTTCTGTGATCCCCGAAGTGTAGGATGTGGCCCCCCTGCATGGGAACAGATGGGGCGCTTCCGTAAAATGCCCATACTTGGCTCCACGCTAGATCCACCAGATCAGAATCTCTGTAGGTAGGAACCTATGTATCTGCCTTTTAAACGAGATTTCAAAGATCCACTGAACTAGGTGTTTTGGAGGAGCATTACTGAACCTTTTCCACTGAGCCCCAATAACACAGGGCTTAAATTCTATTTGATGCCATCCTCTTGGGGATGCTCTGTACTAAAGAACCTTGAGGATACAGTAGCTTCCTTGATGAGCCGAGGTAGTCCCAGAAGTCTTTCCCTAAATCATGGAGAAACACTATGTAACACAAAAGGTACCATTTTTGCCATGTTAGAGGCGAGCTCGGTGCCGTAAGATCATTCACACTGTTGTTCAACCGTCACCACTATCCACCTCCAGAACTTCTTCTTCATCCCAAACTGAAACTCTGTACCCACGACTCTAACCCCCCACTTTCCTACCCCCTACCCCTGTCATCACCATTTGACTCTCTCTATGAATTTGACTATTCCAGGTACCACACAGATGTGGAATCATGTAATACTTGTTCTGGCTTGCGTGTCTGGTTTACTTTACTCAGCAACATGTCTGCAAGGTTCATCCACGTTGGACTGTGTGTCAGAGGTTCCTTCCTTTCTAACACTGAATAGTTCATTATATGGATGTCGCCCAATTTGTTTATCCACTCACCACTTGGTGAACTGGGGGGTCATTTCCCCCTTTGGCAATTGTAAATAATGCCAGATGAGCACGGGTCCAAACCAGGAGTCTTCTTAAAGCAGGTTGGCCTGGTTTGGCATTCCCTTGGCTCAGCTCTGAGCCATTTACTCAAGTGAAAACTGTGGTGAGTGATCAACCCTATATGATCTGGCAAAGTAACCGATTTACCATAACCAGCCACACAAAACACAGCTCTGAGACCGTGCTGGAGGTTTTAACCTTTACAATGCGGTCTGCCTAGCAATGACCAAAACCGTGATGCATGACAGTGAAATCAACAAAAGTTCGCTTGAAAGTCACACAGTCTGTCCACGTCTCTGTCTACTGTGTATTTTATCCTGGAATTAAGCTGGACTCTTAGAAACAAAGGTCTTTGGCCACACTGCCTTGTTGTCTTGACCCAGTCCCATCCCCCTGGAAGAACTCCTCTTACTGAGTCGTGTGTGGTCGTGATGGCCTCACCGGCCAGGCAGGGATGCCACATGAGACAGCCTCACCCAGGACATGAACTCATGCGTCTTCCAGTGCCGTCTGTCTAACATGAAGCACTAGGGAAAGGGCTACCGGATCTGGAACTTGTGGCAAACCAATATGTTGTTTTTCTCATGAACAGTGAGAACAATGATTGTGTTTTGTTTTTAACTCTGGCTGCCAGAAAACTCGGGATCCAATTTATGATTCCTGCTTAGGACCACGGTCTGCCTCTCTGGGGTTTCTACCTCCTAAACTCATTTGGTTAACCCTGATCCTGAGGATTTATCTTTGAGAGAGAGAGAGAGAGAGAGAGAAAGATGTAGAATTTTATTTTATGTCTTTCTTGTAAATTGCCCAAGATCCCCTGGCAATTGAGGAGCAAGGAGAAATGGAGGGAAGGAATGAAAGGCAGGCAGGCTTCATATCTGTAAATGAGGAGGCTGGAGCCCAGGGAGACAAAGGCCAAGCATAAGCAGACGAGGCAGGCTGCCCCAGCCAGGCACGGTGCAGTGTTCTGTTCACTGGCCATGCTAAGCCCTTCTAGACCACACCACAATGCTATTGAGCAAATACATTCTGACGACAATTGTCCCTTTTTTTTGAAAGCTCACAGGGAAGGTAAATGCAGAGTTTCCAAGAGGCTGGCCTCAGCCCTGGTTTTCCTGGGAAACCAACCCTAGGTTCGGGTTGAAATTCTGCTCTCTGCCACCAGAGGAATGTGCAGGACAAGCTGAGTCCTGGCTGTCCCAGGGCAGCCAAGCCCGCTGGTGCCCAAGGCGGCAAGTTTCTGTTAGCCTGCTTCTTTCCACTCCGAGCTCGCAAGCTGCTGTTGACCAAGTCAAAACATTCAAGGCCACCTTTATTAAAACAAACTGGGGGCGCCTGGATGGCTCCGTGGGTTAAGCCTCTGCCTTCAGCTCAGGTCATGATCTCAGGGTCCTGGGATCGAGTTCCGCAAGTTCTGCTTGGCAGGGAGCCTGCTTCCTCCTCTCTCTCCGCCTGCCTCTCTGCCTACTTGTGATCTCTCTCTGTCAAATAAATAAATAAAATCTTTGAAAATAAAATAAAAAAAAAAAGCTGGGCTGCTAAAGACAACTTTTTAGGGTGTGGAGGCCCTTGGCCCTGGGCCGCACAGCTTACCAGCTGTGAGACTTAGGGAATACACGGTCTGTTTGCTCATGGGTAAGAGGTTGAGTTTACTTACCCCACAGGGTCGTCCTGAGGATGAAATGGGGCCACGTATGGGAAAACCCTCAGCTGTTAAAGGTGCTTAGTAGAAGTGCATTTATTACTGTGTAAACTTCTAGGGCATTCTGCATGTTCCAAGCATGGCTAATGCCCTGTGCTGCCCCCTGGCTGCCTGTGGTCCAATGGCAGCTAAGCCCCATCCTTCCAGATGGGCCCCTAAGGAGATATGCAAAAAGGAGAGACTGTCCCAGGCAAGAGGGTGCTGGAGTCCCCTTATCTCCACCAGCCTGGGACACACAACAGCCATTCAGTCCCTCTGCCCCCTGCCCACTTGATATTCCAAAGCTTCTCCGGGAGAAGAAGGCTGTGCCTGGGTCACTCCCACTTACACCTCAGCCCTGCTGTCCCTAAGCCCAAGGGCTGGACCTGTCACTGTATCCTCCGTGATAAAAAACTGGCTGTGGGGAGTCTCCGCTCCCTCCCTATTTGCCAGGGTCAAGCAAGCCTGGCCCCCACCCAGGCAAGCTCCCTGCTCACCGTGCACAGCTTGTGACTCCTCAGGGCACCGTGGCGAGACTTTCCTGGTCGAGGCCTCTCTCAGGGAGCTGTGCCTGAGGGGCTCCGGGAAGGGCGGGGGTTCTGGCCGCCAGGGCCTTTCCTCCTGGGGCTGGGCACCGGAGGCCCCACTGCCAGGGCAGTCTGGCTCTGCCTCGGAGCTGGAAGGAGGAAGCACAGGATGGGTGAGCGGGGAGCCCTGCAGGTCACATCCCACACCCCTCTGTGCCCTGCCTGTCACTGCTTCCCACAGACCCCGGCACTCTGGGGCAGTGAGAGTGGTTTCATCACCTCTGCACCCCAAGCCCAGCTGCAGGCTTTGTTATGGGCTGAACTGTGTTCCCCTAAATTCATATTAAGTCACCTAGGACCTCAGAAGGTGAGTGCATTTGGAGATTGGGGCTTTAGAGACGTAACTGAGTTAAAAATGAGGTCATTGGGGTGAGCCCTAATCCAACAGGGATGGTGTCCTTACAAGAAGAGGGAATTTGGACAAGCATAGAAGAAAACATCCCATGACCACGGAGTCAGCCAACGACAAAGTGAGGAGAGGGGCCTGGAACAGATCCTTCCCTCTCGTGGCTCTCAGAAGGAACCAGCTGTGCCAACACTTGATCTCGGACTCCCAGCTTCTAGAACTGTGAGAAAGCATGTCTCTGTTGTTCAAGCCACCTGGTCCGTGGTGCTTTCCGAAGCCCTAGCAAACAAATACTGGCGTGGATCCAAGCAGGAGAACGAAGCCCCATGAATGTATGGTGACATGCTTGTGGGACAGCTGGTCTACCTACCTTCAGCCATCCTTGAGCATGACTCCTCAGCTCTCTGGGACTAAATGAGCTTATGATTTAGGACTTGGTCCTAAAACATTAGGCATTTCAGTGTTGCTCGTGTCCTGTGGGAACGGATGGGAGGAAAAAGGCTTCGGGGTTGGAGGGGGAGTCTGGAAGCTGGGCCTTGAATGATGGGCCAGAATTCGCATGGCAGAGAAGTAGAAGTGGTGTGTCCTCAGCAGCAGGGACAGCACAGGCACAGTCCCCTGGGGGCCTGGGGAGGCGCCAATCTATAGGACTGTGACTATTTACTGTCTGTGTATGTAAGTCAGCACGCATCTTTCCACTGGGCCACTGCTCCTTATCCATCTGTATCCTCTGGTGGACTCTCCATCCATCCCAGGGCCCAGCCCTGCCCACCATGGTATCCCAGGGCTCTTCACTGATGGGTCCCAGAGGTAGTAGTACCCACTGGAGGTCTACCTTGAGATCTTGGGACATGGACATGGATGGATGGTCGTAGGCTGAGGTCCTCTGTAACCAGGGGTTCCACATGTGGATATAGCCTCCTTGTGGATGCTTGTAAATCCGACGTGCAAAGGGGCAATAGCAGAGAGTGGCTACTTGAGTTCTGGGCTCCAACCTTGCCTGGAGAGAGGACTTACCCTTGGACTTCCCAGCCAGAGGAGCCAAAGTATTTGCTTTGTTACTTAAGCTAGCTTTGGGTTTCTGTCTCTCACAATGGACATGGTCCTACCTAACTGAGCTCTAGAAGGCTATATGAGACTTGGGGCAGGGCCTTCCTTCTCTGGGCCCTGCCTTTTATCTCAGTGACTGCAGAGGGCACTCCAAAGCACAGGGGCTCATGCTGACATGTGCGTGTCAGAATCACCTATGGGACTTGCTAAAATGTACGTTCCCAGGCCTCTCTTCCAGAATCTGAAGGCTCCAGACTTCATGAACTAGCTGTCTGCACAGCAGTATCCATATTCTTCCCTCACATTCTTCCCATATCTACTCCAGTCAGGTTTCTGATCCTCTTACTGGAAAATCCAGAGATCGCTGTTCCAGCTCCTCCATTCTCATCTGAAACAGTGAACCACACTCTGCATCCTGAAACTTCTTTCTTCTCTTAGCTTCCACAACTTAGCCTCTCTTGGTTTCTCTCCTTCCTGGGTTTTGCCAGCATCTTCTCTGCTTGCCCACTGAATGTTCAAATGCCCCGGGGCCCTCATCCAGGCTGAGCTCTTCTTTATCTATGAGAAGATAGCCTCTTTTTTTTTTTTTTTTTTTTTTTTGAAGAGACATTCTTACTCCACAGGTGACTCATCAATTCCCTTGGCTTTCATAGCCTCTATGTGCCTCTGGCCCCTAAATCCTGTCTCTAGTCCTGCCTCCCAGAAACTTCTCTGTTCTACTGCTTGCTTGACAACTGTGCAAAGACATCTCAAACCCCACAGGTCCAAAACAGAACTCTTGATTTTCTCCACAGACCTGCATCTTTCCCCAAATCTCATCCTCCTCAAGGCTACTCTAGAAATGACTGTACCTTTCATGCAGCCACCTGGCGCAAAGTCTGGGAGTCACCCTTGGGCTCACTCTCACCTTTACATTTAGTCCGTTAGCAAATCTCCTTCCCTGCTCCCAACCTTGGTCCAAGTCCCTCATTTCTTACCTGCACCACAGGCTCCCACCGGGCCTCCCTGCCTCCCCTCCCACCCACCTCTGCCCCACGCATTTTCTGTACCAAGCCCTGCTGATCTTTGGAAATCATAAATAAGATGTCACTCTCTGACTTAAGAATTATCTAATGGCCTTCAATAGGACCTGGAATAAAGTTTAAAGACCTTGTCCTATCTTACTCAGCCTTACTCCCGCCTTACTTTCTGGTATGATATCTTACTCTTCTTCCCCTCCTTGTGTGCCAGCCATGTTAGAAGACATCAGGCCCACACTTGCCCCAGGGCCTATGTACTACTGCTTGGATGTCACTTCCTCCATCTTCACATGGCTGTCCCTTCTTGTCAGCAATTCTCAGGTTAAATGTCACCTCCTCACAGAGGCTGTGGTTGATTGTTTGCAGAATGCCAGCAGTCATGCTCCTCCTGGATCCACACCTTTTTTCAATGGGACTTTGCAGCTCCTCCCATAATGGCGGAGCCAGTTTCCCCACCCCTTGAATCCAGGCTGGACTTGTGACCATGCAGACGTGACAGGAACAGCCAAGACCTCAAGAGACTTGGCATGATTGTACCTTCTCACAGGACCATGTGAATAAGCACAGGCTGCCTGTTGGAGGATGAAAGACCCATAGCCCAGTAGCCTCCTGGCACCCCAGCTGACAGCTAGCCATGTTCTAGAAGTGGGACCCTGCTGGCCCAAACACACGGGAGCCCACTGAGACCAGAAGAACTGCAGGACTGAGCCTGACTGAATTGCTGGCCCACAGAATCATGAGTAGAATAAGCAGTGGCTGTTGGGTGCTTTGTTACTAAGCATGATTATGAGAACAGATAACCGATACAAAGGCCTTTCCTGGCTTCCTGATGGAAAGTAGCTGACTAGTCACTATCATAAACTCCTGTTTGATTTTTCAACCTGTAACAAAGGTGAGATTTCTCCTGTTAAGTATTTACTGGTTTGCTGACTGCCTACCCAGTTTGAACAAGAGCCCTGTGAGAGCAAGGCCTTTGTCTTGTGTGGGTCACTGCTATATCTTCAGAGTCTAGTACATACTGAGCCATTGGTCCCTCTTGCTGGTTGATCTCCTGGATGAATTCAGTGTCTGGGGGCGGCCTGGAGTCGGCAGTCCCAATGACCACTCTGGGTGGTTCTGGTAATGTTGGTAAGGATGGCATTCTGAGAAATACTCATCTAGGGCAGCAGGGATTCACTTCTCATGCTTTCTCCCCCCCCAAACCCCCGGCCCAGCCTCCCCATCACCGTGCACTGCCGTCTTACATTTTACTGTGACAGTGATGCCCACTCGGCACCCCTTGCTGCAGCCTACATCACAGCTGCCTTTTGAGGAGAAGACAGTGGGGCCAGAGCCTGTCCCTTCTCCAAGAAAACAGCAATTTCTAACACTTATAGTGCATATTATATGCCAAACATTGTTCTATGTGCTTTATGTATGTTAATTGTTAGATCCTTATGATTGTCCATGAGACAGGTGTTACCACTGTCTCCATTTTACGGATGAAAATATAGAGGTACAGAGATGTCACATGGTCAGTGAGTGGAGAGGAGACTAGTCCATGAATGCTGTAGCTCTTGTCCAGTCCCTCTTCTGTCCCCATCCTGCAGCAGCCTGAGCATACCTGCTGTCATCACTGGTGACCAGGACACGCACAGCCATCACGTCTTGTCCAACTACATCCTCCCCGGGGCTGATCTTCACTGAGGTCCACTCAGAGGGCAGGAGAGAGGTGGCTTCACCTTCCATATCACTGGGCTCTGGCTCCAGAACACTCTTGGGCTTCTTGGGGGAGGTTGGCTCATCTGCTGGGAGGAGAAGAGGGTCTAGAGAGATGATGGGAATAAATGGGCCCTGCAGGGTACCTGCTTCCCATCCAGAAGATTGGGCAGGCTGTTGGGGGTGGGGAGGTGGGCAGAGAAGCAGGCTTTGGGTCTACTTGGACACTCCAAGACTGACCTTCTCGTCCTCTGTTCCTACCATTTAGTCTACCAGATGCCCCAGGATTTAGAGCACCTCTGTGTATAGGACATGAATATATACATCTCATTTAGTCCCATAGGAGGGCCCTGAAATGTACAGAGGGACCACCCAGGCCCACCAATCTCTAGACTGCCATTGTCAAAATCAGAGTGTCCAACATACTGCTAAACCTGGTGGCAATGGCTCCATTCTTGTCTTGACACATCAGAAGCATTTGACCCAGCGGTTCATTCTCTCCTTCTAAAAACAGCTCCCCTCTCAGCTTCTAGGTTAACACAGCCTGGCTCCCTTCTCCTCAATGGTTGCTCTCCTTCCCTTCTTGTTTCTGTGCTGGGTATACCTTTCCCCGCACCCCCCAGCCCCTGACCTGGTAACATTGGAAGGCCCCAGAGCTTTCTTTGAATCTTTCTCTTACTCATGCCTGTGATAATCTCATTTGGTCTCCTGGCTTCAAATAACTCTAGATAACAATGAATCACTCCTACATCTATATTTCCAGCCTGGACATTTCCTCTGAATCTAGGCTTATATGTTCCATTGCTTCCTTGGCCTCTCCACATGGATGTCTAGTGGACACATCAAACTCATGTATGAGCAGAGCTCTTCAGCCACACTGCTTCCCAACCCTGCTTCCCCCACAGCCCTCCCCATCTTGGTCAATGGTGACCTTGGCCTTCCAGCTGCTTAAGTCAAACGCTTTCACAGCATCCTTGACTTCTCTTGTTCTTTCATCCTTCACTCAAGTCATCAGCCAATCCTGCCAGTTCTACCTTCAAAATGGGTCAGGAATCCAGTCACCTATCACCACCTCCTCTGCTACCACCCTGACCCAACCACTGGGTCTCCCTGCTTTCCTTCTTGCCATGCTCCCCCACCACTCCCCAGTCTTCTCAGCACAGCCACCCAAGTAACTGTCCAATGCAAGTCAGATGATGCTCCCCTGCTCCACACCCTCCAATGCCCCCTGTGACTACTACTGTAGTAATGTCCCACTACTGCCCTGTTGTCTGCTCTGACCACGTGGCCACCTTACTGTCCCCACATCTCAGCCCTGTGTACCGCTCCTGCCTCTTCCTAGGAGATGCTATCCCTGGACAGCTTCCCACAGGCCTTGCTCACTCACTGCCTCAAGTCTTTGGTCAAATGGCACCTTCTCCAGGAGGCCTACCCTGTCATCCTATTTTAACTGCAACCCATGCCTTCAGCACTCTCTGCTCCTCTTTATTTTTATTCATAACATATCTCACCTTCTAATAAACTCTGTAACTTTCTTTTTTGTTTATTGTGTCTCTCCCATGACTAGGACATAAGCAGTGATTTGTGTCTGTTTCCTTTCTTGCTAGAATGGTACCAGGTAAGGAGTAGATGCCCGATGAATGCCTGTTGAATGAATCAATGAATGAGTGAGCAAAACAGGCCACCTGAGGCCAGGTCCATTTTGGCCACAAACTAGCTGGGTGGTCCCTTCTCTGGTCACAGTGGGACAGGTGTCTTTTCTTTTGATGGCTGACACCTCACTTGTACTTGGTTCCCTCCTCACCAACCTCCCTCCAAGGACCATCACCTCCTCTTCCCTGTGCCATAGACGTCTATGTCTACTGGACCTTTTCCATCAGTATTTGCATGTGCTGAAGCCTCTCCCATTTTAAGGAAACTATTTTTAACCCAATTCCCATGCCTGGCCCCTAGCCAACCCTTTTTCCTCTTCTCCCTCCTTCCCAGCCAATCATCTTGGAAGAGTCTGCTGCTCTCACTTTTTCCCTGTGCACCTTCCCTCACTCAACTCCTCAGTCCCCTACAATCCTGCCTATGTCTCCATGACTCCCAAACTGTGTCCCCCCAAAGCCCTCGGTGGCCTCCTTATTGCTAAGTCCAATTCACAAGCTCTGGGGTCCTCCTGCAGCTGCTGCAGCCCTCAGCCTTCCCTGCTCCGGGCACCCAGTTCTCTCGCCCCCTCCCTGGCTGTTCCATCTCAGCCACCCAGTCTCTAAGCCCTAAATGTTGGGTTCTTCCCAGCAGGAGGCTGGCTACTCCCTAACTATATTTACCATTGATGAAGATAACTCAAGAAATTTTTATTTTTACATGAAATGCCTCATGCTTTAAAAATATTGTACAAATCAAACAAAACACATCCCCGGGCACATGCGGCCAGTGGGTGGCCAGCTCGCCACTCTCGGCATACATGCATGCTTGCTTATGCGTGCGCATTTGCACGCTTCTGCACAGGTGTGGCTGTGCGTGAGAGGCACTGGTAGAACAGGCGTGTAACCGGATGCTTGGCTCTGTAGTAGTAGCTGTAATAATATAATAATAATAGGAGCAGCTGACTTTTATTGAGCACTTTTATGGAGAAACGTTTTAAGTGTTTAAGGCGTATTAAGTCCATTAAACTTCAGAGAACCTTCTAGACAAGTATTATTATCCCCATTTTGCTGATGAAAAAACAGGTGCACAGAGAGGTTAAGACATCAGAGGACGGGGATCCGTCTGTATGGCTGTGAGCAGAACAGAACCATAGACACCAATGTGCGTGACCTTTATTCTGGGAGTTTGGGCTGGATTATGTTCCTGTTTTTCATCCCTTCTCCATAACAGAGCTGTGCTTTTTTTTTTTTTCTGTGACCTTGCAGTCCTTCCTACAAGGGGTGGTTGGTAGGCCTCCTTGCCCAACTGACGTGGGACTTGGCTGTGACACTTGCTTTGCCCAGTGGAAACGAGTGGATGTGACGTGAGCAGTGGCTTCAAATGACCTTGCTGTTTGGCTAGTGCACCCACACTCTTGCTAGTTTGCCATGAGAAGAGCTGGTCCCGGTGGCTGCTGCCCCTGCAGCCGAGGTCCCTGACTGTGGGCACAGGGCATATCTGAAGCCTTGCCTAGCCAGTCCCATGGGAGCCTGGGCCACCCTGACCCCTACAGCCTGAAGCAGAGCTACTCGCCAACTGCACACACCCACAAGAAATAGATGCTATGAGCCCCAGCAATTCAGGAGGCTTATCACACAGAATGACTCTACACCTGCCTTACACCTGAGTTCAGGTGCATGTGCCTCAGCGGGCTACACAGAGACCTGTATGGTCAACAGATGCTCCTTGGCCTCTTCTGACCCAGGCCTGTGCTGGGGATTTGGAGATGAATCAGCCATGCTCTGCCTTGAGGGGTCTCTTCCCGTCCCGGGGGCGGGGTATGGGGCATATTCACAGCTGCCTTATCAGGGAGACCATCTGAGTCAGGCGAGATAAAGTGAAAGGGGAGGGAGATCTGACATCTGTACAATGAACACTTAGGGGGAAGGCACCATTTTAATGGGTTAAGGATGGGTAGGATCTGAACAGAGAAGGGAGAGACGATGTTCCACGGGATGGGCCTCTGTGAGCCAAACCAATGAGGAAAAGCACTACCGTCTGCATGGGAACAGAAACCACGTCCCCGTGGCCGGAGGGCAGGAGAGTGTATGAAAGAAGCCAGTGGGACGTCATCCCATTGACGTGGAACCAGAAAGGGCCTAAAGGACAAAGTGAAGCATGTAGAGCAGCACCCGGAAGTGTGGAAGCTGAAGACTGGCGCCGTCTGAGTGGCCTCATAGAAAGATGGCTCTGGCTGCTGAGTGGAAGGTGGGCTGGAGGATCCACCAGGTAGGGAGAGGGAGACCAGGGAAAGGGCCATGATAACCTGGAGGAGAACGAAGGGCTGAGCATGCGTGGCCGGAGAAGAGGGCAGCGAGGCTGGCCAGAGAAGCCCGGGGGGTCAGAGCAGCTGCGGCCAGTGGAGGGGACCCGGGCCAGGCTGTGGTGACACCACCGCAGGGACCTGTGAGGGAGACGCCAGGGTCTGCTTGTACCCTCCCTCCTCCTAGAAAGTCTCGACCTGGCCATCAGGGCCGAGGGGGTGGAATGGGGTAACGGCTCAGGCTGGAGGGGTGGGGACATGGCTGACCCATGAGCCCTTGGGACAGCGGGGTCAGGACCAGCGTCTCTCACCATGGAGCCCAGTATCAGTGGAGGGGTTGGGGCAGGGGGAGATAGAGACTTGGGAAAAAAGAAGCTGGGACTTTCTCTGATCAACACCTCACCGAGGTAAAAAAGCCCCAAAGATGGATATCCTCTTCCCCTCCCTTCTGCCCCAGAAGGCCCGGGCCAAAGGCTACAGCTGGGTCTCTGGGGTTCAGTGCTATGCCCCAGAGTAAATCACTCCTCTCAAGCTCCTCCTTCCAGACCCTCTCTCATTCTCCGGGGACTCCTGTCTGCACGGACAGACCAGCAGCCCCAGTACAAGTGATGGGAGTAGCCTCAGGGCAACAACGAAAGCAACACCAACTCATTCTCAAGGCCTTTATCCAGGCTCAGCGTCTCTAACATCCCGAGAGCCCGAAAGATCAGTGTTGTCATCTTCACTGCAAGACTGCAAGACCCTGGTGCCCGGAGTAAAACTCAGCCACAGCCCCCCAGTGAGTCAGCCGGATAGGCCGCCGCAGGGACACACAATGGCTTTGTCAGCGGCCAGGCCAGGGGAGCGGCCAACTGTGCTCACCTGCCCTGCCCTGCCTCCCCTGGGCCTGTCTGTAGTTTGTCCAAGATTTTGCCAGAGCTCTCTATTTCCATAGGGAGAAGTCAGGTCTGCAGCGGGGGGGCTGCCCAGGGAGGAGGTGTGCAGGGCGTGGAGGGAGAAAGATCCAGCAGCAACCTGGCCTCCTGCAGGCAAGCAGATGCTCTCAGAGCCGAGACTCTCGGTCTCCTACCGGTGCTCCCAGGGGAAAGAGGTTATGCCAGAGGCAGAGCCAGCAGTGTCTGTCCCCACCACGCTGCCCCCAGTAGCTGAGACCCAAGGCCTTTACCAGGCCAGACTCCTGTACACTGTCAGCGTGAAGACCCTGGCCCTCGTTCTGCTGGTGAAATTGTTTCTGTTTGCGCTCTAGGTCTGGAGACCCTTCCACTCTGCCCCAGAACCCACACAGACAACAAAGCAACAAGTTCTCCTATGTATTACGTCCATTTTACAGATTAGGAAACTGAGGCTCATTTGTCCAAGGTCACACAGCTCCTAACTGTCAGAGCAACTTCTGGCTCTGGGCTTGGAAAAACTCCCTCTGCTGTCTTGCCCACGTTCTTTCTGAAGAAACAAATTTAAAAAGAGCCATGAAACTAAGTCTGTCAGGATCTAATCAGGAAAATAGATTCAAGCCAGAAAGTTCCACAGAGAGAAATACAGGAAACTCAGCAACGATGGCATTGGATGAGCCGAAAAGCCAAGGGCAGATCAGGAGGCAGCCCAGGGATAAGCCAGAGCAGGAGGCCGCCGGCCGAAGGGACGGCAGGAGGAGCCACTGAGTCCAGAGGCCAGGACTGCCAGGCAGGAGTGGGTACCATGGGGAAGACCCAGCCGCTGCCTGGGATGCAGAGAGCCAGAGGAATACCCAGGCTTCTCCCTCCATCCCACCTACCACCTCCCACTGGTCAGAACGAACGGGAACCAGGTGCCAGGGAGCCTGGGAAATGTAGTTTCCAGCGAGTATACATCACTACAGAGCAGAGCAGGGGGAAGGCAGGGAGGGTATCTGACAGCAAACAGGCAAATGTCTGGGATACGGAGCACAGGGCAGTCTCCCCAGCCCCTTGTGAGGTGGACAGTGACGAGGGAGGGAACACTGACAGCCCCCAGCAGGATGGGAGGGTCTTGGGAAGGGGCCTGGGTCAGGCGTTCCCTCCACTCACTGCCAGGGGATGGCACAGGTGCCGATGCCCCTACCAAGGTCCTGCACAGCACGTGTCCCCTTTGAAAGATAAAGGACCAGGCGCCTAACAGCTGCAGCCGCCATCCTGGGGCTTCTGAGAGTGACAGCCCAGAGTGAACTGCCAGGAATGCTAGTTTCCAAGGGTCTTCAGGCAATGAGAAGATGCATGGGGAGCCCTGGGCCTCAGGTGGGGCTGTCCTGCCCTCCTGTCCTCTTGCCAGGCACCTCCAGGCTGAGTGTGGGAGCCCGTTTGTGTGCACACGTGTGTACTCACAGGCCTGTGTGTACTCTGCTGTCCTGAACCAGGCTGAGCAGCACCATTCGAAGGGCCCTGCCTGGCCCCGGGCCAGCATCTATGCAGAGACCAGCTCAGGTAAAGCCACCGGGGGTAGGTGGGGGGCTCAGCCCACCCTGGCTGCGCGCCCCTCCCTCACGGCCTCAGCAGGGCTGCACTGCTCCTGCCGCGGAGCCCTTGGCCTTGATGCAAGGCCAGACAGCAGGGCAGCGCCATCCGCAGACAGACCCCGAACCCGGGGTGAACACGCAGAGCAGCAGGGTCTCCCCCTTCAGGGACAGGAGGGGAGAGGGCCCGTGGTACCTTCCCGACAGCTCAGCAGACTTCCAAACAGCCAGCTTTTTCTCCTTTCCTTTTGCAAACAGCAGCAGGTTTGGGCCTTAGTCCTCCGACCTTGACTCTCTTCTTGCCATGGATAAGAACTGTGTCAGGCCAGCCCTGTGCCTCCAACTTTGGGCACGTCCAGGATCTACACTCAAGACTCTCTGAACAAAGTTGGGGATGGAGAAGTCTAAGTTTCAGTTAAGAACCCCAACAGCAACCCACGGAAGTGGAAAGGGAAGTAGGCTTGGGGCCCCCAGTCCTTTGCTCCGGCACACGCCCCATGACCTCTGCTCACAGCTCATCTCAGGGCAGGTGGGAATGGCAGGCACCACGGCAGGGCCCTGACAAAGTCCTCATGGCCAGGGGACGTGCAGGGCCTGGCTGGGCCTCATGCTGGTGGTGGTGGGAGGAGGGAGCTGAGCTTCTGGACACTTCTAGGCCCCCCAAGATCAAGAGGTTGGCTTCTTTGTCTGGGTAGTAGTGGGGATGTACCTCTGCTTCCTCAGTCCCCCTGCAGCCTGCCCTCTCATGGTGTCAGAGACAGTTGCAAGAAGACTAGACTCAGGAGGTCAAAGGCAAGTTGAGCCAACCACATGCCCTGGCAACAGAGCTCCCCCACCCCCACCTCTTGTCTCAAACCTGCCACCTGGATTCCTGTGTCAGGATCCCAAGCATGGGAGAGGCTGTGTGTTAGCAGGTGGCCTGGGCCTCGACACCCAAGGGCATCCCACTGAAACTGCTCTCCGTGGCCAGCCTCAGGCCTGCTCCCATGGGCCACTCAGGATGGCGAGAGATGCGTGTGAAGGTCGTGCCCCTTAGAAGACAAAATTCCAGTAAAATCGAGACGCCCCTCTCCCAATCAATCAAAGGGCTCCGTGGAGGCAGCAGGACGCACAGTGTCATAGTTCTCCTCCATGTTCTCGTTTCTGAGCCATGAGCTGATGTCAGCAAGACCTTCCCCAGACAGGCTCCATAGTCTGGGGTCCAGGCCAGAAGTCAGGGCCCTTACTTATTCTACGAATGCTTACTGAGAGTCCACTCAGTGTCAAGCACTGTTGTATCTATGGGATCATAGGAATATTCAAAAGAAACAAAGATCCCTGTCTTGGAGGAGTCTATGTTCCAACAAGGGGGGCGGGTACATAAACAATACACATCATCAGTAAGACATAATATGGCCAGAGGCAGTAAACACTCTGAAAACCCATGTAGGCGGCGGGTAAGGGGGTCACGACAGCTGAGAGGACGGATTGCGGATTGCGGTATTAAAGGCAGACCTCACTGGGAGGGAGATGAGCAAACAAAGACCTGATTAAGGGTGGGGCCAGTGGTATGGACTCTAGAGAAGGGTGTTGTTGGCAGAAGGAACAGCCAGGGAAAAGGCTCTATGGCAGAGCACACCTGGTGTTGGAGGAGGTCAGCGCCACTGGGACACAGCAGATGGGAAAGGGCGGAGAGACCGCAGGTCAGAAGAAGGGGGTCCGACCCTCCAGAACCATCTGAGCCTGCTGTATGCATTGGCTTTTACTCTGAATGAGCTGGGAAGCTGATGGAAAGTTCTGAGCAGAGGACAGAGCTAAGTTCTGAAAGGATTACTCCAGCTGTTGGGTTGCAAATGGGTGGAGTGGAGCAAGGTAGCACCTGGAGGGGTACGGGAGTTGGGGGGCGCATAGGAGGCCACTCAGTAAGTCCAGAAGAGAGGACAGTGGCCAGAGGGCACTTGCATGAGGGGGGTGACAAGTGGACAGGTTCTAGCTGTGCTAGGTTGGGATTTGTGGGTGGAGTGGGTGTTGGGCCAAGAGAAAGAGTCAAGAATGACTCCAAGGCTTTGGGCTGAGCAACGGGAAGAATGGAATTGCTGTTTCCAGAAACTGTGAAGGCCAAGAGTACATAGAGTCTGCTTCAGGGGGAGGTTAGGAGCAGGAGGTGGATATTTAGGTTTCTGAGACCCGCGGTACGATCTACGGGGAGGTAACAAGTAGGCAGCCAGAGACAGAGCTAGAGCCCCCTCCGTCTTCGCTGAGACTCAGAAGTCACTAAACCAAACCAAAGTCTTGCTGGCAGGTGGCAGGAGGAAAGGGGAACCCACAGCTGAGGCTGAGGTGTCTGAAGGGAGGTGACCAGTTACCTTCAAAAGGCCAGGAGATTGGAAAAGGAGAGAAAAATTGATGGCGCCACCCCGTGTGAGTGGAGACCTCTGTGTAGTGGCCAACCTAAAGATGTCCTGTCGGGCACGCTGATCTAGAATGATCTAGAATGCACACAAAAGTCTTTCCCGCTGTGCAAAACCAGGAAGGTACCATCCAGAGCTCAGCGAGAGAGTTCCTGCTGCCCTGAGAGCCCTATCAGGAATGTTCCCCCATTCTACTGCCACAAAACCCCAAGTCAGAAGCACCCATTTCTAGAAGGGACTTGCCCAAGGCCACTGAGTCCACACACAGTGCCGGAGTCAAAGCTGGGTCTCTGGCCAGGTCCAGGGCCTTGCCACAAGCGGAGGCTCTCCGACAGTGGCATCTGACCCCTGGCCGGGGCTGGTGACCCTCCGTTCCCTTACAGCTGGAGATGCTGCTCTAGGTCACATCAGACAACTCCTGTAACATCAAGGTGCCCCTCAAGGTGGCCACGAGGAGGTGAAGAGCTAACGAGGTCCTGCACACTAGGGGCTTGGCCCCATTCCCAACACGGGGACTGGGGGTTGGGGGGACACTCCGTCAGTGATAGCCAGGCCCAGAGCGGTCTGAGCAACAGTCACTTTCTTTTCCTTATTGCAGAGATTAAAGAAAAAGCTGTAAAAGTTTATGAGCTCATGGAAATAAAGGAGAATAGCCCACCCACTCCGCACAACCCACTTACTCTACTTAATACTCAGGGTGCACAGAGACTGATTTCTCTGGCTGGATTATTTCTTTAAGCTAAGTTCCTGGGGTGGGATTACTGTGCTGAAAGGTCAGAGCCCTTTCAGGGGTCTTCATCACTGCTGCCATATTGCTTTCCAGGAAAGACTGTCCCCATTTTCTTTCCTTTCTTTTTACCCAAGACTCTTTTTTTCCCTTACAATCAATCTACTTCGCTTTTTCTTTACTAATTCAGTAGGTAGGAGATAATGAATTTACATTCCTTCGAATGTAATTGTTATATTCACTTTTTCTTTGTAGCATTTACTTGTTTAATATGACTGAATGAGAACGGTCTATTCATAGCCTTTGCCCATTTATCATTGGGTCTTTAGTCAACAAACATGAGCTGGTCACCGACACTCCCAGGTACCTGGGAACACCTCGTTTGTGCGAACTGTTTCAGGCCGTGGCAATGAACTTCTTTGTGATCCCATCTAATTCACATTCCCCATCCCCCTGCCCCAGTCTGACTGCCTACTGAATATTTTCATTGGTACTGTTATACATTAAGTTTTTAAAACGTATACTGTCAGGTTTACATCACATGAATCTTACATATTTTTTTCTATCAGAGGTTTTAAAGCTTAGACAGTTATCACCCCATAATCTAATCCATAGTCGTTCTATTTAATATTTAATTCTATTATTCTACCTTTGAAAGTCTTTAATCCACTGTTTCTGGATTAAAAAACATTCTACCAAATGCCTACATAGAATGTGATATGCAAAACCAAAAACCCCACCCCAAACACAAAACTCCCTTCAAATAGATACGGGAAAGCCCACCTCAGCAGAAGTTAATTAAGCCTCTTTACTGGAGGGTCCCTCAGAGATTTTTACCATGCCAGTAAGTCCTGGGGGATTGTCTAGGTTTGGGAGGACCAGCATGTTTCCTGTAAAGCATTTCTCAGACTTTGGTCCTGTGGAGCTCCTCATTCGCAGAGCGCCTCTGGGCGCTAGTGTTCCCTTGCCACACTTTGGAAAATGTTGCTTGAACCCAACTTCAGATCAGAACATCAAAACAAAACTCTAAGCTCCGTGGCAGTGAGCACGTTTGTCTATTTCACCCCTGCCACATTCCCAGCGCACTAGAGACACTTAGTAATTACTAGTTAAGTCCACAAGTGAGTGTATGTACAGATAAAACCAATCAAATCCAGTGCACAACACTGAGATAGGTTCTGAGATGCAGGGAGGGGCAGGGTCTTTGTGTGGTTCACTGCTGCAGCCCTAGGACCTGGAATACGTCTAGGGTGTGGTGTGTGTTCAACAAATACTTGAACAGACGAGTAAATAAAGGAATGAATCGCTTGTCCAACTGAGCTCCTAACTTCGGGGCCTAATACCTCTCCTTTTACGGAAGAGAAAAAGTTTCTCACCTGGGTACACGACCCCAGGCAGCTCAGAGGGCACTTCCAGGAGCTGGCAGTGGAGTGCAGAGGCCCAAGGCCCCAGAAATGCCCCTCAGGGTAGGCTCATCGCAGCATCAGAAGCCCCCCTACATCAGCCTGGCGATGTCAGGCATCCCAACCCAGGGAAGCTGAGTTGGCACTGTCCATACTAGCCAAGTGAAACGCGGAATCCTTCCTGTACGGGGAAACCAGCCTGGAACTGGGTCAGAGACTGCCATGGGTTCTGTCCTCAGAATGGCTTTGCCGCCTAAGACACTGAGTAACTTGAGTCTTTGGGCTCACGGGAGGCCTCTTAGGATCACAAATGGCTCTCCCTTTGGATAAGCACACCTGCCATGTTCACCGCCATTCTGAAACCAATGTCTGGTCCTTTTACCTTTCACCTCTCACTCAGCTGGACCAGCGTAAGACTTGTGAGAGCAACCTTGGTCACTTAGGAACCTAGGTTAGTGAACGGTTCCTCAGGAAAGCTCTCCGACAGGTGTGCGGCTCAGGTGGGGGGAAGTGAGCACAGGCTCCGTCAAGACCGTCTGTTTTTTCACAGCTCAGGTGACACTGACCCTCCCCCAGCGATGCCCAGAATCTACGCAGAAAAAGTACCATGAGTTTTCAAGAAAGAGACCCAAAAGCCTGGCCCAGGAACATTGGTGACCTTTTTCCAAATATTACCCCTGGGTAATATTTCCTTTCAGAGTTGCCCAGCGCAGCCCCAGAGCATCCCATGTCACCACGAATGCAGGCCCCGCCAGCAGTTTAGGGAAGACTGTCCCCCTAAACCAGCCCCCGTGTTTGAGGTTGGAGTAGCTTCCATGGCAAAGAAGAGAGGAAACAATGAGCTTTATAAAGAACCATATTTATTTTCATTTACAGCATCAAATACCATAAATAAAGCTAAACATTGTTGGCTGTGTGCAAAACACAGGGTCCCATGTGGCACTGTAAATGGCTACCCAAGGTCACAGACATGCGTTGCGAGGAGATGGGCGGGTTGGGGGGGGGAGGCTAGCTAAAGAGAAGGCTGAGAGGGAAGGAGGGCCCTCTCTGGTTGACATTCTACAAAGGGAGGGAGACTCTGCAAGAGAAGACAAGACAAGAGCGATGACTTCGTACTGGCTAGACTCTGCACCAGTGCAGCGAGCAATGCAGCATGCGGGCCCATGCAGACAGGCCAAGAGATCGGCGTGGCTCCGGCCGCATGCAGGACAGACGCCCCCTTCCTCCTGAGAGCCTGAGACCCTGCGCCCAACAGCTCCCCCAGCCTCAGCATGGCGTCCCCCTCTAAGAGCACTTGGAACGTCCCGCCGCTCTGGATAATGAGTCAGCGGGCGCATGTGTTTTGAGCAGAGCCACGGCGGCATGGACGCGGGCTGCTCCAGGCCAGGGCTGAGTGGAGTCCTGTCTCGCAGCCACCCCTGGCCTGGGACAACGATTGCTCCAGTGGAAGCTTCTGCATCCTCTGGGGCTAGATGAGCCAAGAACAGTCAGAAGAGCCACAGCAAAGCCCTTGTGTCTAAAGCAGAGGCTGCGCTGGGAAAGGATTTGCCGGGGGCGTGGTGGTGGTGTGTTCAAAATACAAAGCCTGGATGGCTCAAGCCTGCGATGAAGGCTGGGAGCATTATTTTTTTTTTGGAGCCCTTCCCCAAAGAGTCACCCACGGTTTTGATAAAAAATCTGCATATGAGAATCGAGGTAAGAATCCTTGTCTGCATGTATTTTTCAGCAGCTACGAGACCAAAGTTCTATTCCCAGGGGACAGAGCCCTCTCTGGCGTGCTGTTTCACAGCTGGGGGACCCGTCCCGGGAAGGTAAGCGGTTTCGCAAGGGGAAAGGCATGCACGCAGGCCGCATGGGGAGCCCCAGGGAGGCGGGCATGCTGCCGGTGTGGACCGGGCGGCCGGCTCAGGGGTAAGTAGAGTCAAACATGGCTTTCGAGCAGAATGCCACCCCACGTCTCCAACCCCCCAGGCCATGGCATGAGTCCATTAGTATGCAAGACGCTCGCAGTTAGCACGGCCAGGACCGCGGCACGGAAGACGGGGCACAGAAAGCACGTTAGGCGTTAGTACCATTTTCTGAAAATTGGCAAGAAAACCAGTCACCTCCGAGCAGAAGTGTGTCAGCCAAGAAGTGGGTGTAGCACTGGAAGGCTGAAACGAACTGGTGGCCACAGTGTAAGGTTGGCAAGAGAGAGAGACAGAAAGGAGAATTTAGTTCAGGGTGGGGGAAAAAAGGGAAAAAGACTGGTAACACAAAAGGCACAGGAGTTGAAGATGAGGCAACCATCGATAAAAGGGAAACTTCCCCAAACAGATCATCACTTGCTTAGGACCGATGGACCTTTCTGGTAGTGACCACCTACCCAAGGGCCAGAGTGGGTGCGTGTAGTTGGCCGAGGCCAGCGCTCCCTGCTCTCCCCTCAGAGTGACACGTATCCTCAGGACCCCCCGCCCCCCAAGATCTCTTTGCCCCAGTTTGACTCCAGTGTCCCATGCTCATTCTTGAATGTGCTATGGAGGCCGAGAGGCGTCTGCCTCCTGGGATCACCAGGTGTCTCAGTTCTGCCCACCAGGAAGGTTCACGGCCTCTGAACATACAAACATCTCAGGCTTCTGACAGGCACGCCCCGTCCCACCAGAGTAATTCAAACCAGTCTCTTTATGGCCGTAAACGACATTCTCCAAGAGTCTGACTCTGGCTTCACGGAGCAGAACTCCACAGAGCGTCCTCGCCCACCCTGGGCTGAAGACAGAAGCAGGGACACGGCTGTGCACGTGTTCACATCATGCCCTCAAGAATTTCCTTCTAGACTCAAACACAGCATGACTCCAGGGCTCCTCCCGCCATGCTGAATATGAAACTTCCAGCAAAAATGTGGAAAAATCCAACACAAGTCATTGGACTGAGAACGGTTCCAACGAGGACAGAGGAGGTGCCAGTTCCCACAGGCTGGGACACAGCCGTGCCCCTGTTTGCTCCAAGAATGTCAAGGAAGGCTTGGTAGAAATGCCTCTCCCCTTCTTCTTGCCCTATGGAAACTTGTCATCTCCCAGCTCTCAAGCGCCCCGGCTCCTAACGCATGCCAGGCTCCATCCCTCCTTAATCTAGAGGAGCTCTCTCGTGTCACAAGTGCACAGAGCCATTTCCGGCCTGGCCACTCTAGACATCCTGAGCACGTTGGAAGGCCTCGGCCTTGCTCCAGCAGACCCAGCAGCGGCACATGTAGGGGCAGGGCAGGGTGTGGAGGGGAGAGGCCTCCCCCGGAAGCCCCGAGTGAAGGACACAGGTAGGGTGGACCCAAGGCCTGCTTTTGCCCTCAGTGGGGCATATTTCTTTGTATGAGTCAACGAACAGCTTCTGCTCCCAGCCTCCCCAGCCAGTCAAGACACAGGAGGTCTGACACCTACCTTTGCTAGGACAGTGTGAATACAAACTGGCTGCTTTGGGCAGATCCACGTGGCAGCTGAACGGCTAAGCCGTCAGGATGTCTGTGAGCAGGGCTCATTGGGGAGGTCACACTTCCTAGAAATCCTAGACCCTGAGGTGCTAACAGACGGCCTCAGTCCCAAAGCACAGGATGCAAGAGGGCAGAGTCTTCCCTCAGCCTGGCCGTTACGGACCCTTAGTGGCCGTGGCTCAGACAGCAGCCTGGGCTAAGGACCGGGCAGGGGCACAGCTCCTCTCCTGCAAGGCACCAGCTCACCAGAGCTCTGTAGGGCTGGGGACCCTGGGGCCTCCTGGGCCGTGCTCATTGACAGGGAGGGACCATGTATGTTTGTAGCAATCTGCTCGAAACCCCATGGTCATCTGGCTGTGGTCTGGTGATGAGGGGGGAAACCTTTAAGCTACTAATCTGACATCAAAACCAGGGTGCAACACAGTTGCCCCTCCATCCGGGAGGGCAGATCACTGCCAACTACATACTGCCGTGTGCTTCCGTAAGGTTTAATTCTACTCTGATCTACTCTTTTCTTTGAAACTGATGATGCTTTCATGTTGCCAAAACACTGTCCCTGTGGACAAGTGGTACCAGGGTACGTATATCAAAAGGCACTGATCAGAAGGTGGCACGCTCACTTCTGTTTCTATAAAAGCCCAAACCATGAGTGTCACAGGCAGCGACCACGGCCACGGACTATGCTGTGGAAGGGAATCGTGATACGTTACAAACTTCAAACCGTGTTGAGAAAAATGGACACTCATTGGGGGAAAAAAAATGCTTTCTCTTGGCTGATTAAAAGTTAAAAATTGAAATGTAAACCTAGAACTATGGCTCGCTTTGGTATAAAAGAAGTACAAATCTATAAAAAACATCCTTCATGTCGTCTGGCCCCAGCACCAGGAGGGGATGTCCACCCTGATGGAGTCATGCGCAGGGGGCCGGGGTGAAGCTCTTTGGCTTGGAGCGAATGGGCTAGAGAATGTCAGGCTGCCGGCCAGAGTCCTGGCTACCTACACTCAGACTGCCGCCTGAACTGGAAATGTGAGAGCCCTTTGGGGTGCTCGGCATTTCACTGGAGCTTCACCGGGAAGCATCTGAGCACCCAGCTGCGGATGGTCTCCAGGGACTCCTCGGACTCGCCGTACATGGAGCCCAGGACCTCGGAAAACACCCAGAGGAGGGGCAGCCCGAGGCTCAGGAGCTCATACGTGTAGCAGTAGTTGTAAGCATTGTCCCTGAAATGCAGGCCGGCTGCACACAGGAGTCCCCAAATCCAGTTAAGCAGGCTCCGGGGAACGTGAAACAGGCCCCACAGCAGCACGAGGGGCCAGCTTAGCGCCTTCCTAAAGAAGGAATTGGTGATACCTGGAGGGCTGCCTTCGGGCGTGCCAATGGCAGCCGCTGCGCAAGAACTTTCCACGGGGGTGTCTCGCCGAGGGGCCTCTTGCTCCTTCCATGGTCCCTCCTCCTAAGAGAGGGAGCAGAGGCAGGGCATCAGGCCATGATTCTCATGGAACACCCCACCGATGGAGCAGACGAAGAGAGCCCATGCAAACGGACCATGGCAGACCCTGCATTTTGCACCAGCCCCCCCCCCCCCATTAAGAGCCTCCATACACTGCTGAAGAGGGGCTGAATACAGGCATTGTTTTCCTGGGGGCTTCAAAACACACATCCTTTAAAAACAAAACAAAACAAAACAAAACCAAAAGCACAAGGAACACACATCCTTTGACTCAGAAATGCTTTCTAATGATCTGTCCTCAGTAAGTAATTTGAAACAGGGATAAAGATGGCTGTACAAAGACGCTTGCCGTGAAAACAGTTATAAGGTAAAAATAGGACACAACGTAAACATTCGGCAACATGAGGCTTGTTGAATAAATTATTAACCATCTTTTACAGGCATCAAAAATGATGCTTTGAAAGAATTTGTAATGTTATGGGGAACGGCTCTTGGTATACTGTTTCTACATAAAAAGAAGGATATGAAAGTGTAGTGATAGGATTCCAACTAGGTGAAAAGACAATCACATAGGGCAATTTCACAAAATGTTAGTTACGGTTTTCTCAGAACAGAGTAGTGATCACTTAACTGTCCTTCTTTACATACTCTGTCCATCCATTTTTCTACATTAATCCTCTATGCCTCGTATAGTCCAAAAAGAGCTGTACAGTGTGGGTCCCTGCTGGGGGGGGGGTGGTGGTTAATCAAGCAGTGGAGAAGGTATTTGCTAAGAGCTGCCAGAGGGGACGCTGTCACCAACTGGCCACACACCCAGCAGTGTGTCACTTTGCTGACATCCAAGGCGGGGGTCCTGGGGTGGGGGGACTTAGGGAAAGGCAGGCTCCACGGGGAGGGAGGGGCATCCTTGCCTGCAACAGTGTGGACATGTGGGACCCAGGCATGGGGGACCCTGTAGTTTTCCCATGGCTGGGCAGAGTCCCGTCCCTGGGACATGGGAAAGCTCTTCTCAGGAGAAGCCAGCACCACCGCTCACTGGCAAGCCGGCCTCCAGAACGGGATAAACCCAGAGGCTGGCAGAGACCTTCCACCTCGAACACACTGTATGGACTCTCGGCTTCATCTGCTGGTCTCAGCCCCTCCAGGGCCAGGAACTCTGGCCTCGCTTGCAAGGACCTTTGAACATGGCCTCTCCAGGAGCCTTCCCTGTTTCACCAGCGCTTTCAGGACAAAACATACCTCTCTTTGTTGCTTTAACTCTGCTCGTCTCTTCCTCTGCTGACTGTTGGTCTTACAGTGAATGAAATGAGGCTTGCAGAAAAACTTGCCTGTAAAATGAAACATACACATACTTGCATGCATGGGTTTTCTCCTGTAAATTAGAGCCACGGCAGACACAAGCCAATGTCTGCCCCTGTCTAGGTCAGGGAATGCCGATATTGGGAGTAAGCCCAGGAGGCCTCAAACTTGGCTTCTGCCACCCGCCTTAAAGAAGCCACGCTGAGATGAGGTAGCAGGACCCTTTGTTGCCTCCGAGCAGGCTGAAGCAACGGGGAGCTGTGGGGGATGCCGGGGATGGGGCCGAAGCCCTCAGATAATCCCTAAGCCAAACCGAGGCCACGTTCCTTCCCCAAGGCCAGCGGCCAGGCTGCAGAATGGACAGCTCTGAGTATCGGCACTGTTTCTAGTTCACAGTTCTTCTGGGGGCCCCTGAAGGTGGGAAAGTCTCGGAACAGATGGCAGCAGTGAAGGAGAGGAAAAGACCCAGGTAAAGGCTGTCCTGGGTCCCTGGCCACAGCCTAGGACCATTGGGCACCTTCCAGAAAAGACTTCTTTGTTCACCGTTACAACAGTAATCTCGTAACAATGGTACAACAGGAAAAAGTTATCCGGGACTCACAATATCGCAGACACTCCTCTGAACACTTCCCACAAATTGACTCCCATGAACAACCTCGCAACAACCTTATGAGCTACGAGCTATTATTATCCTCATTTTACTGATGACATAACGGAGGGACCAAGAAGTTAGGTAACAGGCCCAAGGTTACGTGGCTGCCTGACGGTGCATCCTGGCAGGCTGCTTCTCAGAGAAGAGGTTGCTATTATGATCACTTTTGTAAGACATACTTTGTAAATGAAACCATTAATAAGTCATCATTTATTGAACCCTTGGTACAAGCCAGGTGTGATTCTCTTGCTGACACAGGGCCACGGAAGGGGGGGGGGTACTGGCCAGGACACGTATGTCAAGCACTCGGCACACAGTAGGTGCTGGCCGAGGCTGGTACACAGCAGGTGCTCATGGCCCCCTGGGCCCGCTGGGGGGGCCTCTCGCTATAGCAGGATCTCCCAGCTCCCAGAACAGCGCTCCCGGGGACGCCACAGTCCTTGGGAAGAATGAGGACGCCCCAGACGCTCGAGCAGACAGGAGGCCAGAGCAGAGCCCGGCACACTCCTGGCCCCCGGGGGGTTACCTTCGTCGCCGTCGAAGGCGTAGGCGGCCAGACGCAGGGAGCTGGCACAGACGCTGCAGCGGAAGCACTCCCGGTGGAAGAAGTGGCCCTCGGCGCTCAGTCGCTCCATCACGTACACACGCTTCTTACAGAAGTAGCAGGTGTCGCTGCCGCCCAGGTTCAGGGGGAACACCTTCCGCGTGGATTCCTGGGGGCAGAGGGCGGCGCGAGAGGAGCGCCATGCGTCAGGGTTGACACCGAGACTCCTGGAAAGTCCTGAGCTCAATCGTGGGGACCCCCTGGGCTCCTGTTTGCTGCTCATCTCACTGCGGGCACTGTGGCGGAGGCCGAGGGGCAGAGGATCCGCTCCCAGCACAGACCCAACGACCCCAGCTGCTGTTAATCTTGCACCCAGACAGGCCAGCTGATGACGAAGGAGGCCCGGGAGGGGTTCCTTCCGAGGCTGGCTGCTCTGGCTCAGGTGGGAGTGGCGTCGCTCTGTCTGACAGAGGGGGCATCGTTCACAAACAGGCCTGCCCAGCGACGCTGACCCCAGTAATCTGCCCCAGGGATGAAGGGCTGCCTGGGTCCAGAGTGAGGCCCCCGAAAGGATGCTTTCCACACCCCTGTCCCCCTGCAGTGACTTAGGCCAGGCCAGGAAAGCCTGTGGCAGCCAAACTGCTAAAGAGAATTGCAGAAAAGCAAGAGGCTATGACTTCTAGCCCCTGGGGAGGCCAGGCAAATTCCTAAATGCAAGAGAGGGGATGAGGACAAGGCAGCCATGCGCCTGGGGGATTGGGTGGATGTGTCAAAAGGAAAGCAAAAGAATTGTCCAGTCAAAGGGCTGGTGATGGCAGCAGGCAGCCTTGTTGGGGAAAAGGGAGAATTCAGAGGGCAGAGTATCTCTCTGTTACTGGATTCTCAGTCCTGTGCCAAAGGGCTACTTGAGCTGGACGCCAAATGCTGAGGGTAAGGGGTGGCCTGCCTGGCCTCTTCACTGAGCTCTCTAGACATCAGGGGACAGGCTCTGCCTTGTGCAACGACCTCAAGGGGAGCCGAGTGAGGTTAATCGGTCAGAAAACGCAGCCCTCCCTCTAACCTTGGCACCGGTCTACCCCATGGTCACACCTCCTGTCCACAAGCCGGGAGCCTCGGGTGGGCCAGGCCATCCTCCCCGGGAGACCAGAGCCTGTGTCTGCGGGTGAAGGCTGAGGGGTGTGCGTCCTTACCAGGTCTGGAGAGGTGGCCTGGGTCTTAGGTCTGTGATCATTCATGTACAGATTGACCAGGACTTCGGCTGCAGCCCCTATTCCGCTGGACACTTTCCCTACCGTTAGCTACCCGAGAGCAGAGGTAGAGGAGACAGAGACAAAGGTAGAGGCCAGTTAGCACTGAGAAGGAAAGTGCAAACAGGCTGGATGTGGGATAGGGCTCCACACCCACATGCAGACAGCGCCCGACGTCCCAGGAGATGCAAAACCAGCCTGGAATGGGCAGCAGGCACTCTGGAGTTGGAGAGAAGGACAGAGATGGAACGCTGGGCCCTGGGGTGAGCCAGGTGACTTGGAGAACTAGCTCCGTGGGCGTGCAAGGCCTGCGGGATTCGTCAAGTTTCTTGGTTCACAGATGGGGTAAATGAATCCCAGAGAGAGGAAGGGAGTTCTCCCAGGCCACTTGGCAAAAATGTGCAAGATTTAGAACTCCTCTCAGGTCTCCTGAGCCCCAGCCTGGGCGCCCTCACACCCCGAGGAACCAGGACCTCACAGACAGCCGACCAACGAGCCATCCCCCTCCTTGGAGGGCTGGGAGCTGCTGCTCCACAGGCAGCATGAGCAGAACCGATCCCCACACCCCAGACTGGGAGGAAGGGTTAGGACCCCAGCTCCATCATGAACCAGTTCTGAGACTGGACACAAAACTCTCAGCTGCTGAGCTCAATTTCCTTATTTAGTAGGACAGGGGAAATTGTGCCTGCCTCACGGATGTGTGGTATGAACGGAGGGAGAGAAGGGGATTCAAGTGCCTGGCACCTGGCGGAGCTAGGCCAGGAGGAGCTGGACTCCTCCCTCCCCGTTTCTCGAGTGCAGCAGCTCCCAGCCTGCCTTGCGGCCTCCATGGCCCTGGGGAGCCATGGCAGCATCTAACCTGGGTGTCCCCTGGCCTACAGGAGCAGTGACTGGCATGGGAGCAAGGAGGCTATGGGATGGAACTCCACCATGTGCTCCAGGTGGCCGTGCCCGGAGGCTCCAGGCTGCTGCTGGCATGTCAGCTCCATGGGGGCCCTAGGCACCACTGCTGGCAGGTCGCCAGTGCCTGTGCTCTGGAGGGCATGACGGCCACCCCCCAACCGTGAGCTTCTGGTTCCCCATCCACGTGTTCTGGAGCTGGGGCAGGGATGGATCTGGCAGCCCAAGCGGACATGGGCTGGTCACCCAAATACCCCCAGCGAATACCACCTTGCTCCCCCTTTCCCACCAGCTATGAAAGCCACCCCAGGAACACTGCAGTCTCCTCTTCAGGGAGGCACACAGCACAGAAACAGTTCTGGAAGCACCGTTTCTGACCCAGGATCTGGGAAGAAGGCAGGTCCCGACCCTCCCCAGCCTTGGAATCTGGCTTCTGGGAGGCATGGCCAGAGAGAACAGTGGCTCAGGTGGACAATCATTGCAATGGCAAACAACAGTGACCGGCGCAGCTGGAGGAACGCCCTCCATCTAAACCCACGGCTGCCCCTGGAAGGCCACGTCTAATCTGCTACGAAAGCCTCAGCGATAAAGCAGGAAGTTCCGGGGACGGCAAAGTGAATGGCAGTGGTCCCCCAGCTCCTGATAGCAGAGCCCTGCCTCAGAAGCTGAGACCAGCTTCCTGGATTCCAGCAACAGCACAGCCACTGCGAGGGGGAAGGAGAGAGAAGGACGCCAGGCAAGCTGGGGAGAATGACAAGATCCAGGAGGCTCCTGCTCCCTTTCTCATTAAGGAAGCCCTCACACTCGTGGCCACTTTGGAGCCCTTGGACCATGTGTGGGGCTCCTGGGGATTGTAGCAGGCCGTGGGCCTCCTAGGTAGGGGGTCTGAGCCCATGGCTCAGACGGAGCCTCTCAGACTTTACTAAGCCTGTCCTTTCCTGGGAGCACAGCAGCCAGGCCAGTTACCCCAGATCCACTTCACCTCCCGAGCTGGCCTAACCTGGGGGGAGATCAACCTTCTGCTTCCAAGCACACTCTCTGCCGTCTACAGGATGTCACGAATGCCAAGAAACCTGGCTCCTGTTTCTAAGAAAGGCTCAGGTGCCCTGGCTCAGGACAACAAGCCATTGTTTGCCTGATGTTCCATCCCTCACCGGGACCCCCACCGGGACCCCCCCCCCCCACCCAGACCAGGCCCCTCAGAAAGGGGTTGAAGAATACTAAATACTTCTTGGGTTTATATCAAATCAAAGAGGGGGAGAAGACAGAGGAGGTCAGATTTACCCCCCTGCCCACACTGCCCTTGTGTGGCTGTCTCCCGCAGCCCAGTGTGTGAACTGGCTATGAGGCGCTCTCCCAGAAGCACTCCGCGGTGATGCCGTGATACCCACGCGCAATTATCGCCTCCCCTGAGTTAGCAGGGGCTGAGACAGTACTTTCTGAGGCTTTAAATACAAGTCCCTAATGGGACCTTATTAACCACTTAGCTAATAAGCACTCTGTGCTGCTGAGCTTTTGTGCAACCCTGGCTTAAGGAGCAATTACAGAAGCACGTTGAGGGCTGGAAGGTAGCTGGCAGGTGTCACCAGATCCACCTATGCACTCATGGACTTGCTCAGTTGCTCTGCCAAGACTGGGCACTGTCCAGGTCACCCAGCCAGGTGATCTAGGATAAGGACAAGACCTGGTCTTCCAGTATGGGCCAAAAAGGCTCCCTTCTCCCAGTTGCAATCACAGCCCCAGGCCATTGCCACAGCTTTCCTAAGAATAACAAAAGCACCCTTAAGGAGAGCAGCACTGGATCTCCCACATGCCCTTCCCAACCTGATGGAAACCAACCCAGAGTCACCACTGGCCAATACCAAGAGGTGGACCAGACTTTCTGGAGAGGTCACAAGGAGACCCGGTGATAGAGAACTCATCTTAAGACGTGAGGGGAAACCCTCCAGAAGTCCACCCCGACACCAGTGTGGAGGCAGACACTGCGTTGAGGGTTAGAGGTTCTCTTCTGTTTCTTGTCAACAGGATCCTTTATTGGCTCCAGTAGAGTGAGGACATGACCAGCTAGACCAGTGCTAGTTCATTGCTCCTCAAACTATAAGTGGCAAATGACCAGGTTTTGGTTAAAAAAAAAAAAAAAATCTAGAGTCTGTTGTAACCTAGTATCTGGACAAATAGGATCACACACTTGGATGTGAGCCAATGTCAGATTGCTCTACAAGGTCTAATGCTCACTCTCACTTGCTGTGCTCACTGGGTCACAGACCAGTACTTGCCCATGAACCACACCCTGAGTGGTACTACTTGAGCCGATTAAGCTCTTAGGATCCTAGGACAGAGATCAATTTGTGGAGAAACTTCCAGAAAAGTTTCCAGAAAAGTCAGTCCTAGTATTGACCTAGTATTGATCAGAGTGAGATCCAGGCGTTCTCAGCAAGGAGATTCGTGCACTAAAAGGCAGGCTGGTCAAGAGGAGAATTTGTAATTTGGGAATTTGTTCCAACAAAAAGAGGTGGCCAGAAATGATCACATCCCAGTCACTAGTTTTTAAAGAATTGATTATTCTGGAGGGCCATGGGGCTGTTTTTGCAAACCTTTATGTAGCTTTCAATATTCTTGTAATTTTAAAGAACTGGAGTATTTCTTACTATCCTCCACCCCCTTTTGAATTCTAATTATTTTTTAGTTAATTAGAACAAGCTGGAATGGCTGGCCATTTCTGGTGGGCCATTATCTCACATTACATTAGATTAACCTCACATATACCATTTCCCTTCTGTGAGCCTCAGCTTCTTCATCTGTAAAATGGGGAGACCACTGCCATCCCCGCAAAAAAGGGTCACCACAGAATTCAGGCCATACCTCAAATGGTGCAAGGCCCCCAAGAAGCACTTTGTAGAGAGAGTTAATGAGTCCAAAACACCGCCACTTGCATGGACTTTACGTTTCTATGTTCTAGAACTTCTTTTTGCTTTTCTTAGCAAAGCAAGAAAAATTTCTTCACTCTGGGAAACTCTAGGTCACTTGGGTTCCCTCCTCTGCATGAGGAAGAATGATGTGGCCTACCCAAAATAAGCACACTGACTTCTCTTCAATGAGTCAACCCAGATTCAAACATGTGACATATGTACGGTCCTCGGCATCATCCCCAAAGGCTGAAGACAGCTGGGCCCCCAAGGAGGCATGTTGGAGGCAATCCTGGCACTCTGAGCTTAGAACGTGACCGTCAGTCCCTGGCTGCATACTGGAGCTCCAGTATGCAGCTCCGAGCTGGCCCACCTCCCTTCTGGTATGAACTCCCTGATGTCATGACCATGTCTTACTCATCTCTACACTCCTGGCATAAGGCCTTTGCTCTGAATGAAGGAGGAAGCAGGTTCCTGAGCCGCTTTGTGTCTGAACAATGCTAACTACCCCCTTGGGCCTGGAACTCAGCCATGAATACCAGGTGTCCAGGCTGTGCTTCACCACGGAGCTGGGCCACCCGAGGCCACCTGGCCTGCTATGACATCATGAAGCCACACAGCTCAGGCAGGGTAAGGGCAGAGGTTCTAGGGCCTCAAAGGTGAGGGCTCACAGGAAGGGGAGCAGGGCCAGAAGAGGTCTCCTGGGCCCACTAGGGCTGACATTCCCCTCTGATGAGTCCCTAGGGGAGAAATATCATAGGACAGGCTGGGGGCCTGGGTGCCCAGGGATATGCTCAGGGCAAGAGCAAGAGAAGCCAAGAACAGAGACCACCTCCTTCGAGGGGGTCCGGGAATGACAGGCTCAGAGTTGAGACTCGGGCAGGCCTTTGGGGCTGTGACCTCCCCTGGGTGCCCATGTTTGCACCTGTGTCCCCTGGCACCAGGCACTGTGCTGTGATCATACATGTGTGGCCCTCAGAGCCTTTGCGAGGTGGGTCTCATAATCCCCCTTCGCAGATGAGGCAGCTGAGGTTCAGAGAGGCTCTAACTCACCTGAGGCCGCACTGTTGTTAAGTGGCTGGGATGGAAATGGGAACCTGAAGGCGACTTCTTTGCCTTTAGAAAGAGAAGAATCAACATGCATTTCAGGTAAGTGAGATTTCTTTGGGAAGTCTCCTCCTCTGGGGAAAGAGCACATTGACTGGACACTACAGGCATTCTACCTTTGCCAGCTCACTGCATCATTCCTGGCACCACCAGGGCTAGCTGCCATCACCTCCAGTCTACAACTGGGGGACTGGGGTGCTGAGAAGTCCACCGACTCCTCCAAGGTCAGGTGGTGAGTGCCCGGCGCTCTGACTCTAAGCCCATGTTCTTCTCCCTAGAGTACCCTGCTTCCCTGACACACACCAGCACTCTGCGAATTAAAATCCCCCTGAGAGGGGATGCACACGGGACACCTCCAAAGGCGGTCCTATCCCAGGAACAAAGAGAAGGATGAGGAGGTTGGGGGTAGCCTTGAGATCTATCCTTGTATCAAATGAAAGGAAGACATAGTGCCCCACCAAGACTCCCCTAGCTTTCCTCTACTGTGCAAATCTCTCCAGGAAACACTGCAAATCCAGTTTTAAAACAAACACCCCCCACCCCCAGGTAGAAAAAGCTCCTTTTGTAATGCACATTGCTCTTCTGACCCAGGAGGACTGAAAGCACAGCCCCTCTTGCTCCTTGGCACAAACACTTGACCACCATCTTGTTCCTGCAAGAGCTCACCAGCCCTGGCAAATGGCTAGCAGCCACGCCAGTGCCAAGTCGGCAGTGGCCTCCCTGCTTGAAAAAAGGAGTTAACTGATGGTTGCTAGGGGGTCATTAACACTACAGGAGGGCTGGTTTGATGGGATGGATGAATCTAATGAGTGCTGGAGACATACAAATGGACATGATCCCTGGTCAGGTCTTTGAGAGACAAGACTCTGGTCACGATCTAGATCCTAAATGAGAGGACCGTAATACACCCTGTGACCATTCAGGCCAAGCTGCCGACAGCATTACTGAATCTTAAAGCAAACGTCCAGCTGAGAGGGCTGTCTGAAGGCACAGCCTGGCCACATCTCTTGGAACTGGTGACCCAAGTCTGCATCCCCATAACATGTGATCCCCATTTGAGGTTGGCTGGGTCTGTTCCCACAGGCAGGGGTGTATCCCTGCACCCTCAGAATTGAACTGTAGGGCTCTAGGGCAGGAACAGAGACATGCTGCCTGCCTCAAGGTTGCCAAGGACTAAGCATCAGTTTCCAAGTGAGTTTTCCTTCCTCGGGCTTCCCTGAATGGAGGCTTGGCCTCTGGGTAATGAGACCAGGGGCTTGGAGGAAGCACCGTGGTCTCAGGCTCTCTCCAGGGCGGGGAGGCTCCCAGAGCTCCTTTGGACTGAATGAAGTTTGTCACCAGGTCGTCACTGACTTTAAGGGGCAGCCAGTTCTCTCTTTGGAGGAGGCTCACCTGCCAGGTTCCACATGAACAAAACCCAGTGTTGACTCAGGGTGGGATGGGGTCCAGGAGAGAGAGGGAAACTGGTGGTGGGGGAGGGGGAGACTGCAGAGCCCCTGGCAATACCTGGAGCAGAGGGCCTGGGACTGGTCAGCCCAAAGCCCACCCCATTTGCAGCTCTCAGTGCACCTGGGCGCGGAGCTGTTTGTGGTTATGGCCTCTGAGCTGGGGCATCCGACGAGGTCTCTCATTCGTGCTCGGCCACTGGTACAAAGAACACTGGGCCAGGGGCAGGAGGCCTGGGATCTAGTCTCCTCCTTGCACCTTTGTGTTTTTAGCTGTGGCTCTACTCCTGATCAGTTCTCCTTCCCAGGAAGAACCTCCATCCTCCCCCCACACAACAGCATGTAACACTGTTACCTTTCCCCGGCATGCCAGCTCCCTGCTACCTGCTATAATTTTTCCAGAGGAAGTACTATCTCATCTTTTGAGGTATTATATAATTTACCTATATATTACATTATCACCGATTGTTGATTTCCACCCACCGGGATACAAGCCGCATCAGGGAAGGAAGGTAACTCCAGATCACTGATGCTCATCCCGAGAGCCCAAAGGGCCTGACACTGAGTTGTCTGTGGTTTAGTAAATGTTTGTTGAATGACTGAATGTTCACTTGCTGGCTCACTTCATGAGTGACGTTGGTTAAAAGCTGCTTGAGGAACCCCGTGGAGGCGCAGCCAAGGGCCTCACTGGAGCATGACGATGACGGAGCAATGCCTCCCAAGGAGAAGCGTCTCTAGCAGACATGCGGGTGGCCCGCATGTGCCTGGGGGACTGCCTCTTACCTGCAACTAGAGCTCCAATGCCTACAGGAAACCAAGTCAGGGAACTTGGGACATGTGGGGGCTTTTCTGGCCCCAGCTCTGCCCTCAAGCCAGGCCACCCTGAGCATGAAAGAATGGCAGAGGCTAGAGGGGACACTGACCAGGACCAGCCAGAGGTGGGGGGTGGGAGAGAAGCACGGCGTGGGCCCAGCTGCCCAGCCAAGAGCTCCAGCTGCTGCCTGTCTGTGCCCAGGCACCCTTGTCCCTTCCTGTCCCATGAAGGGCGCCATAACAGGAAGCACCCCAGCCCTCAATGGCCAGGGCAGGCTCCTCTCCCAAGCTGGGCAAATGGGCTGCTCTGGAATTTTGGTGAGGATGACAACAAAAATGTCAGTCCCCACCCAGACAGCTTGCTATCACATGAGCCAGGAATCGCCTCTTGCTGATGAGAAAATACAGAAGCCCAGACAGTTCAGAAGCCCTGAGGCCAAACGCCTGACCAGGGGCTGACCTGAAGGAAGACGCCAGGCATCCTGGCCGTGGCGATCTTTGGGGGAGCTGCAGGTCAGAGGTGTTTGTGCCGCTCCAGGCCACCTCCTGCTGCCCTGCCGGGGATGCTCCGTAGCCTCACTGGGGATACTGTGGGGCTGCTAATATCCCCTGCTCCTTTCTTAGAGACCCTACCTGCACCCTTCTCCCCACAGCAGTGGGGGTCTCAGCTAAAGACAAGAGGCAGCTCCTAATTTTCCACTCAGGCAACAGCAGATGGCTGGTTTGTGCTTCAGCCTAACAGCATGGAAGCAAACGAGCTGTGACCCTGCTGGGGGACATCTAGCCTTCTGCACCACAGTGAGCCTGGGGGAGTGAGACAGACCAGGTGTGTTTGGAGGAGCACAGTTTGTGAGGAAGAGACCAAGACCCACTTCCCGAGCGACAGCTGAAGAAGTGGGCTTCACATCCATTTTCAGGCTCATCCAGCCCAGGGGCCAAGCTTCCTGGAGACCATCCCTCTGCCGCCCCAGCCCGCTAGAGTTAGCTTACTTGGTAAGAGGAGGACAATGGAAAACATGAAAAGTGCTCCAGAACCCCAATTTAAAAATTATTCTAGGGTTGCAGTTCATGATCTCCTTACTTAAAGTTAGCTTCCCACCTCCTCCCCTCCTCTGAGCCAACCTCTGCCCTGCTACTTGAGTCCTCCTTCTAGAACATGGAGCTGTGGCATCAATGGCTCTAAGAGGGCAGAATGAAACTCCTTAACATGAAGAGTGGACTGACTTCCACCCTCAACCTCCACACTTCCATAAATACTTTTATTCCCAAAGCAAGTTGCACCGGAATCTTCTCTCTGTTCGCACAAACCCTGACTACCTTCCTTTGCACGGGCTAGACCTTTCTAGAACCTTTGCCTCTCTTCTTCCATGGAACATTTGACACTTGGTTCCCATATTGCCTCCTCTGTGAATCCCTTCCAGGCTTCTCCCCTCTGGGTTCCTATAAACTTGCCTCTTATATCCCCCAGAATTAAGGGACAGGACTGAAAAGCGGCAGGTTCGTCATGTGAGATTGCCGTTTTGTTGGGCCAAAAACAGCCGCAGACCGGCAATCGCCTATTTCTTGCCAAACGCTCTGTTTGTCCTCAAAACTGGAGTAGAGAGCTGTGCCCCTGTCCTCCTGGTGTCAGCAACTGGCACACGGTGGCCTGGGATGGGCCCCGGTTAAAGCTTTGCTGGATGAGCAGCACAGTCAGACACGTTTTCGTGTGCTGCCTGTCCCGCTTTGTTGCTTGCTCCGACACAGAAACCACCGAATCCGGGACCGCTGGAAAGGATCTTACGCATTTTCATTGCAGCCAAAGCAAGATCCCGATGCTTGTCTGCGCAGGCCAAGCAGAGCAGGAGAATATCTCAGAACATGCGGGGAGTGGGGGAAGCTAATTGTTCAGGACGGCTACCTTTCTGGCAGGAGAAACAGAGTCAACAGTCGACGGAGAGGAAGCAGCAGCTGGATCGGGAGACGGAAGGCAGGAGGAAGAAGCCGGAGGGTGAGTGAGAGACAGGCCTTTAGAAAGTAGTTTATTCTGCACAGAACAGAAACAGAGCAAATGGTGATTGTCCCCAGGCAGTGCGCAGTGAAGCTCGCCTCCACCATGCAGCCCCGTGCCTACGCATTCAGGGAGGGGAAAAGAAATCCAGGGCTGGGTCTCAGGACAGAAGAGAAGCCTCTGTCTTGGGAGCCCAGCAGGACCATCTGACTCCCGGATACACTGCATTCTGCTACAACCAACCTGGCTCCCTCATCACAGCAAAGTAGCGGGAGCAGGCGCATCCTGTCTGTGTGTACATCTGCAACAGAATGCCATAGTGAACTCCTGATGCTCTCACTCTGCAGCCTGGTGTGAAGGAGCTGCTGCCAACTTAGGAGAGGAGAACCCCAGGGCCACTGTGGGGCAGATGGCCACAGCAAGTGTCTCTACGGCCCCTGGGACCCCGAAACGAACTAGATGCAAAACTTCCCTCCCACGACAATGGCTCCGCCTGGTAGCAGAGGACACAGGTCTGGAGGAGACCAAAGGTAAGCAGCTCTCTGCAAGCAAGGGGGCCTCTGACACAGACATGCCCTGTGGCATCACATTAGCAACTCTTCCCTCTCCTTGCCACGTACTCCTCCTTCTTCTTTTCAGCAAGGTTCTAGGTCAGTACCTGGCATGGAGAGGGCTGTGCTTACCACCCTGAGGCAAAGCCATTCGGCTTGCCTGATGCTGCCTTTTGGAAAAGCAGAGCACAGGTTAGAGCCTAGAGTTGGCTCATCATTCGGGATTTCCCTGGTCAGGGCCACGGGGAGATTTCTCCATTCTGCCTCAATTTAAGCCACTGGGATGGGATGCCTGCAACTGATCAGCTTTCCTTCTTTGTATTTCCTCCTAGGAAGCTCAGCGCCTACTCAGGCCCGTCTAGGATCTAACAGCATATGTTTCTGCTAGTCACATTTTCCTTTGACCTGAGTCTACGTTGCTACTTTGGTCTTCCCTTTGTCATGACTGATCTAGTGTTTTTGCATCGGCTCATCCATGTCTTTTTTAGATGCTAGCCTGAATTCCTTCGTGGCTTGAAAATCAGTACCTCAGGTACTGATTTTCCTCCACCTGCCATCCTTGTTAGTGACACCCCATCTCGCCTCAACCCAGACCCACCAGGTCAAAACCACCACGAGCCCAATCTCTTCCTGCTGGAAGAGGAGGAAGGGGGAGTAAATGAAGCTCCAGAGACGGATTCGTGGCCACTTTGCCGGACCTGCAGCATCAAGCTTCCTGGGGGGCTCTGAAAGTCCCGTGTTTACCTGCGGGAAATCCCCGTGTCCAAACATGGAAGCAAGGTGAGCCGCCTTCTCCTTAATGTTCTTTTTGTGAAATTCCCTGTTGGCCAAGTTCTGAGCCCTCTTCTGCAGGCAAGGTGAGAGAGGGGAAAGAGAGAGACAGTGACAGAGATGATGGTGGCTGCCTCCAGGAGAGCGGCGGGATGGGACAGAAGACGGGGCGTGAACAGTACGAGAAGGAGCCCACCCGGTGCAGAGGGGACAGAGAAGGGAAGGAAGGCACCCCAGACAGAGGCAGAGGAAGGGCCACGAGCAGGGCTTTCACCTGGAGAATCTTGTCCTCCACTTGCTGCAGACGCCGCAGCACCCCAGAAAGGGCCAGCGCCCCCTGGCAGGTGGGAGGCAGGCCGGCGGGAACCTCGGGCCCACCTAGCTGCAGGTCCGACTTGGCTCTGGCCCTCCAGGGCCTGTTCGGGCACCCACCACCAGCAGACACTTGGTTTAGTTCTCGGAGCACATGCCCCGTCACAACCACCGAGGGGAACTGGGAGAGAAGGAAAGTCAAGCTTCCTTCCCGACTGTGGCCCATTCATACACCCCCGCCATGAGCCCTCCCCCACAAGGACCAGGGACCAAGGCACAGAAGGGGTCACTGCGAGTCGGATTCCCCGCTAACCTCAGGTACTGATTTTCCTCCACCCGCCATCCTTGTTAGTGACACCCCATCTCACCTCAACCCAGACCCACCAGGTCAAAACCACCATGAGCCCAATCTCAGTCCTAGCTGCCCACAAAAGTCACTTAGGGTGCTTAGAAAAAGCCACCCGAGTTTGGGCCCAACCCCCAGACAGTCTGGTTTAACTGGCCTGGGGGTGGCTAGCAGCTGGTGATACTCTTCAAAAAGCTCTCTGGGTGATTCTTCTGTGCACACAGGCCTAACATAGCTGCCATATATTCTCACTGACCTCACCCAGCGTCCACCATGGGAGCAACACCGACCTCCTGTTCCTGGCGAGACATTTTTGAACACTGCACTCAAGAACAGTGATTCTGTTCAAACTCCAAACCCAGAGATGCAGACTGGACAGAGCCTCGGGCCACGGTTGCCAGCGGCCTCCCTGACCCCAGGGGGCGGTCCCCGTCTGCTTATCTGACCGGTACCAGGGGAGGTCTTCTCCACATCCTGGCCTTACCCTTTCAGTGGTGTGCAGCCAACTGGCCTCCCCCGCCAAGCTTATCTCACCATCCCTGTCACTTGTCTGTCTACTTAGAAAGCTCCTATCCAATTGCCCTGCAAACAAAGCTAAGAGTCCCAGAGCATCCCCCCAAATACCCCAAATACCCCATAAGATGCGGTCTGCTCCCCCCCCACCAAATAAGGCATCAGGAGCACAGCAGCTGGGCAGACAACATTCAGCGCTGGCACATATTTCCAGAAGCTGTAGACCTGGTTATTCTTACCTATATGGACTGTACCTCAAGTCCTGTCTGCCTTCCCAGAGAAGCTACCGTCAGCCCTACCTGGGGCACACAGAGAGACACCAACCCCACCCCTCCGGACCAAAGTCCCCTCTGACTTCACCAAGACAGGGTCCACTGGAAGGAGCCCTACCTGCCTTTTCAGAGGAGGTGACGGGCTGGGTGTGGGCTCCTCTGGCCTGGAGCAGCGAGGGTTAATAGGTGGGTCAGAGGAAGTGCGCAGGACAGGCTTACCTATCCCTGAGACACGGCATTCCTGGGAGGGGAAAGGTGAGTCCAACAAAGCAGCCACAGGAAACACGAAGGAAAAGGAGAGTCAGACACTTGGAGGCAGGAGAGGTAGAGAGGTGGGCAGAGAGAGTTTGCAAGTGCAAAGACAGCCCTGGGCTGAGCTCCCACGAGCCAGGCCCAGAGGAGAAACTTGAACCCTGGTTCTGTCCATGTGAACAGCAAGTCCTGGAGTCCCCTTCTCTTGGACAATGTGCAAATCCCAGGGAGGCCTCGCTCTTGGCTCAGACCTGGGGCACTGGGCCTGCACTGCCAGAGCCTATGCCGAGCCCAGGTGGCCATCCCTGGCATCCTCCTGGAAATGGCCAAGTCTCCTGCACACGAGATGACAGGGACAGCACATTCCTTCCGATGGAAGAGAACCCTCGGCTGACACTCGGGGACCTCTCGGGGCCAAACCTCTAGAAGGGGCAATTGAGGAAAAAAAATCACAAGTCTCAGGAAAATGGTCCCCTTCGAACAAAACTTGGCTTCCTGGGGAAGGCCAGTTTGTCCAGAGGGGCAGGGCCCACCATCAAGACCAGGGAGACATTTATGATCGCCTGTAAGCCTGATTAACCTAGAGTCTGTCCTTCTCCTGAGAAGAGCCTAATTCTGTTGTACAACAGGTGTTCTCCAAAAAAGAACCAAACCCCTTGTCCCAAGATTTTGTAATTTGATGATGGCATCGCAGAGCAATTCAGAGGAACAAAATGAACCACGCAGAATAGACCATGGAGTCAGAGTCTGAGAACAATTGGCTTGGTGTGCAGCCTGCCCCATGGTACTCTGCCCCCTTCAGCCTCCCAGGTGCCCTGGTCAGACACCACAGCACTGCCTGCCTGACCCGAGGGAACACGGAGGAGGGGATGTCAGAGAACACTTGGGGGGGGTTGGTTCCCATGGAGCTGAGAGCTGTGACTTGGTTCCCTCTGGGGTGCTCAGGTCTCCTCCCTCTGGACTTAGACTCCCAGGCAGCCAGCATCTCTAAACCTCCCTTATGCTGGACTATCTCAAAGCTGGCTGCAAATCGGATTGTGGTTACAAGGCAAAACCAAATTCTAGATTTCTTCTCCAGGGCAGAATAGGCATCAGCCAACTATGGTCCTCGGGCTAAAGCCGGCCTGCTGCCTGTTTCTATAAATTAGTTTTGCTGGCGCACAGCTATGCAATTTGCTTCAGTACCACCCAGGGCTGCTTTTAGGCTACAATGGCAGAGACAGTAGCTGTAGAGAGATGGGAGGCTCCTAAGGCCTCAAATTTTCACTATGGCCTAAATGTGCTATCTGGTCCCTCCTGGGACCGCTGATCCAGAAGGAGCCCCCGTCTCACCAGAGCCAGGCCTGGCTGGCATGCCTGAAATCCCCCACTAGGCCTGCACAGTTCTGCTGGCTTCTCAGCAGGTGCTGGTCACCGGGAAGGCAGGTCCAGTGAGCGTCTATGGGACTCACCTGCCTCAGGAGCGAGGGGTTCCGAGAATTCTCTTCGAACTTGGCCAGCAGCTGACTTGCCATGGACTTGACTTTGTTCTGACTTCCCACTTCTCTCCCGCTGCTGCCCTCTGGACTGGAGAGCAGGCCTCGGCTGGGATAGGCTGAAGGCTGCAAAGGCCAAAGGAGCACATCGGCTATTGGATCCCAGAACCCAGATATCAGAGAGCGGCCCAGGGACACAGGACACCAGGCCAGTTTCCTGAAGCAGGACGCCAGGGTCCGAGGAAGCATGGCAGGAGCAGCTGGTGATGCCCACTGCGATGATGCTCACATCCTCCCGAGGGACAGGCCCACCCACCCACCTGGGAGCCACACAAGGTTTGAAAACAGCCTCTTTCACCTCCCTGCCCAGGGACCTTGGCAATTTACTTCATTTCTCTGAAGCTCCCTCATCTGTAAAATGGGAGTCTAGCCCACTTTACCTGGTTGTTGCAGAGAGTCAAATATAATAATGAAGTGACCAGCAAAACCGTTTTCTAATTACACTGTGTGGCATCGAGAGGTGAAGAGTAGGGGGGATGAAGGAAGCAAGAGGGAATGTCAGTCAGGCAAGGCACAGGCTTTGGGCTCCCTTCTCCCCTCTCCTCTGCGCCCCACTCCCAACTTCACCCAGCCCTGCTCTGTGGTCACTATCTTTAAAAAAACCTTTTAATCTGGGGACGCCTGGGTGGCTCAGTTGGTTAAGCAGCTGCCTTCGGCTCGGGTCATGATCCCAGCGTCCTGGGATCGAGTCCCACATCGGGCTCCTTGCTCAGCAGGGAGCCTGCTTCTCCCTCTGCCTCTGCCTGTGCTCGCTCTCTCTCTCTCTCTGACAAATAAATAAATTTTTAAAAAATTAAAAACCCCCACAATATTAGCATCTAGAATAATCGTGGTACTGTTACCAAAATGAAGCAATGAACACCGGCACGGTTCTGTTAACGAAGCTAGAGACCTGATTCGGGCTACCTCAGCTTCCCAGCGATGTCCTTTGGGTTCCAGGACACGAGCCCAGGTCCCACATGGCATTTAGCCATGTCTCCTCCATCTCCCTCCTCCATAAGAGTTCCTCCATCTTTCTTCGCCTTTCATGACCTTGACAATTTTGAAGGACACTGGTCAGCTATTTTGTACAGAGTCCCTCGGGGGCTGCGTTGGTCTGATGTTTTCTCACGGTCAGACTAGGGTTATGGGTTCTGGTAAAGATGCCTCAAAGTTCAGAACTGCTTGCATCCCTGATACCAACGTGAGTGTTGACTGGTGAAGTGCTGGCCATGGTCACTTGGCTGTGCTGTTGTATAAAATGGAGTTCCATGAGAGCCTTCCTGAGCTCATCTGCTAAAACATAAAACTTGGGAAATTACCAGCGTTCGCTGGTTCAACGTGTGTTCTCCTTACTGAAGGACCTGCTCCCACAGGCCTCAGAAGCAAATGCCACCATGGAATCAGGTGGGCCATCCGCCTTCCCAGGGAGGCAGGGCCTCCCCCTCACCGGAACAGATGTTCTCAAGACAACAAAGATATGTTCACTTAGAAGGGTCATGGGAAGAGGCAAGCTAAGGTCAATTGATTTTTTTTTTTCCTTAAAGATTCCCTAAGAGGAGCAGCCCCAGGTGAAACCTTGTATGCATAGCCACTTTGAAGTGTTGGATAAACACTGACGAAGAGTCACTCCCCACTTCAAAGTGCAGGATGGAACTCTGCATATCGCTGTAGTCTTGAGTGGAAGACCACAGGATTACTGGATTGGCCAGGACAGTGGGTCACGCAGACTAGCACTGCTCAGATACAAATCACTGCACGGCTCTTTGAAATGCAGATCCAGGTGAGTCGGTAGTCTGCCCCCACCCCCCCCACCGCCCCCGACAGGCACCTCTAAGCAGCTGCTAGGTGAGGCTGATGCGGCTGGTTCCTGGCCCACACTTTGAGTAGCAAGAATTTGGAAAGAATTACTGCTTAGTGAAGCCTGACTTTAGTGCAATAGTTGATTCAGATCAGCCCAGAAACATCTCAGAAGGGCAGGTGCAGCCGATTTCTTCCCACGCTCTGACTCCTGGGCTGCCAGCAACAGAGCAAAAACACTCCCTCAAAGAAGCCACGGATGAAGGGCTGAAGCAGGTTTCCACCTGAGACATCATGCATCACAGGGAAACTTCTAGGGAGGAGGCAAGGGCAAATCTCACTTCAAGTGAGAGCCAACACCCCCTAACCAGGAAAGTGGGAGGTTCTCCCCACCCTGTTCATCAGCTTCTGCTTCCTCCTTTCAACTATCAATTCCGGTTCACTAGGAATAGTCACCAAGTTCCTGATCACACCAGCACCAAGAAATGGAGAAGTGACTGCTCTTGAAAGGATCAAGTTGTCTGGAAAAGGATTGGACAAACGTGATTTGAACCCATTGGATAAAATGTGTTTGTGCACATTTTAAGACGTGAACTGAACTCCAGGATTCCATTATCAGAGCGCCCCTTTGCCCCTCCCAGAAAATGGGGTAAGCAACAGGCGGCTTCCCCCCACCCCCTAGATTGGGCCTTGTAGCTCCCTTTGTTATAAAAGTCACTGTTTTGAGAACCCATGTCTGGAGAGAGATTAGGTGCTGCATTTTGACAAAGTAGCCTATAATTTCCTGCTTTCACCAGAAGGTGGCACCTGTGGGCACCGGGACATTTGCCTTGAAGACAAGTGCAGAAAACAAAAGGCAGAAGTTATGGCTCAAGGACACGAAGGGCTCCCGGTGCCCGGTTACTAGTCCCCCTGCTAATAGTGATGCTGTGTTGATTAGCACAGGTGCCAGACAGCATGCTCGGCACGTTATATTCGCCTTCGTTTTTAGTCTTT